>CAKKOB020001151.1:0-26748 GCA_918844115.2 Phlebotomus perniciosus | reverse complement strand
TCACCCACCATCAAACCAAAGAGGTTGTTTGTGTAATTGGACAGGTACTCAGCAACTCGCAGTTTCACCTTATGAGTGCCATGTTTCAGCACTTCATCCAGGAGAAGAAGAAGATCCTTGTTGGTTTTGTGCTTGATCAGTATCATATTGATGATATTTTGCATTTGATCATTCTCCAGGATGTATAGGACGTCGGAGGATCGGACCAAAGCACAATAGATTGCGGGAATACGATCAAAGCACGGACGTGAGATATTGAGTCCGACTGAAACGTTTCCCAGAAACAATTTGATCTGTTCCTTGAGGTAAGACTCATTAGTGGACACTTGAGCTCCACCAGACGCCTCCTCTCCCGAGAAATCCTGATCATGAACCACAGCTCTCAGCATTTCCAGATCGTGAACAATCCTCAGAGCTATACAAAAGAGATTTATTAATAAGAGCTATTATTCCCTGAATAACGGTATTAACTTGAACTTACAAAAGTAAACTCCAACGGAGATGCAGTGATCATGGTGATAATTGGCCAAGGAGAACAGGCAGACAGACAGGAATTGCAGCCATCTCTCATCTTGGATAATGGGATTCTTATTACTGAAGAAATGCCGAAAAAACTTTTCAACCTGCTCCAATGTGACTTGATCCACGAAGATGAAAATGCTATCATCGTAGGCCACCTAAAAAGGTTCTTTCATGCTTTTTACAAGTTCTAAAAATAAAATTTCAAGCCCAAAAAAAAACTTACAATCTCTTTCAATAGATCAGTTATGTAGTCGACCAGTGATCCGTTATTTATGGCCAGGGAAACCTTCTCGAAGTTGAGTTCGCATGTCGTTCCTACACAGCGGATAAAGAGCTCCAGGAAGTCCGAGATGCTCCTCCTCCAGTCCCTCTTGTGCGACTCATTGAGATCATGCAGTAGCACCTGAAAATGTTGCAAAAGAATGTTTCTAATTACCTAGGCTTGGAGATCCAGAAAATCTGATGCAACTTTACATTAATGGCGACCTGCCTCGAATGGAGGCTCTCATACAATTTCACACTTTGCGTGCTCATTTTACGTAAATTCCACTAAACAAGTTACTAAAATTCACAGCACAGTTTATAGACACAAATATTCTATCATGAAATGCTTTTCAGACACCTTTTTACAACTTAAAATTGCCACAAAACTTTTACAAAGAAAAATGGAGAACACGCGCGATGCGTCCTGAACAAATTCCCTGAGCAGAGTGAAGTATGCTGCGATCGAGGTACGAGATTTAGGCATTTTGGGACGATTTGGGCCTTTTAGGCATTTATTTTCAAATATCAAAAATCTAACGGACACTAAAGCATGGTTTTACAAAAAAAACTTTAAAATTACTCCGAGAGCTCAAAATCCGAATCAAAGCATTCGATCGCATCTTCCTGGCTATTCTTCATCATCTCAGTGATTCCCGTCAAGTCCTCCAAGTACTTGGATGTATTTAATGCGTCGAGGATGAAATCAATTTTCCGCTTTGAATACTCCTCGAGGATATTCTGAGAATATAAAGAAAAAATTTAGTAAAAATTCCGGAATGTCTTGATCATTTTGATAAACTCGATAAACTCACATGAGAACAAGCGACGCACTGAGAGAATTTCTCAGTGGCTGGCAAGATTTGTTCAAAAGACGATATAACTCCGCGAATTGAATGTGGCAAGACACCTAAAATCCCCTCTGGGAGTGGCTCATCATCCTCCCGCCTGGAAGAAGTTGCCACAACATAAGCCGGAGCGAATTCTCGCAGTTCATGCTGCAGAAGAGTCGTCATCAGCTCCACAGCAAGTGATCCGGCAATATTACTAACAGCTGGTCTCGTCACCGTACATTGTTGATCGAGAGTTCGATCTCTCATGGACTATATAGAAAAAAAAAACAGATATAGAAAGAGTGAGAATATATCACAGACATTTACACTGTGACTAAGTATTTGCGTATTATCACGCAGTCTCGCTTTGGTATCAGCGAGGAGAGCAATATTGTAATTAATCAAAGGGAAAAAGATCAACAGGTAAATGAATTTGTTGGTTGAATTTCGTGAAATTTGCAATAACAATTTCGTCAAATTTTATGGTTGAAGTGGCTAATAAATTTACCTAGGCTTAGATCCTAGAATCTAGCTAGAGCCGAAACGATTATTTTAAGAGTAATTCTACTGAAGCTTTTTTGAACATTACCTTCCAATGACTCGAGCATTCTGCTCTGTCCCCATGCTCTGTATTCTCTCTATTTAATATTGATAAGATAGTAACTCATGTTTTCAACTGAAAATGGGATTAGTGCGGTGTGGGTAGAATAATTATCGCTGTGAAAATCACCGTCTTCCCAGTCACTGCAGTCTTGTGGGTGAAGAAAAGTGAAAGTGTCTCTACGTAAAGTGAAAAAAAATCCATTCAGGATGCTGACGCATTTTACAGGTAACATCTTCTGTACCGTGGAACCTGGCCACATCTTTGTCATTGGCGGAAAATCACTCGATGGTGCGTCAAAGTGAGTACCTTATCAGTTGATAAGACTTGTGCAAATTTCCCGCTCTGATATTCCCATTTCCATCCCCCCATCAGACTGGATATCAATTTCACGGCGGGAAAACATGAATTAGCTCCCGTGCCGCTGACACTGTCTGTGCGCTTCCACGAGGACATCATCGTGAGGAACACCTCCCATGATGATGGTGCGTGGGGTGTTGAGGAGCGTGAGGACAATTTGGATCCCTACACCGTTCCCAACCCACTCATTCCAGGTAAAACAATTGGGTATAGAAAGTCCCCGCAAAAATCTGAGTAATTGACTCTCTTATCAATTTCTTATCACACACAAAATTATTTTTACCCAACAGGTGATAATTTTAAGGTGTACATCTTAGTGGGGGACACCAGGTTCCATGTAGCCATCAACGGCCGCCCCTACTGCACCTACATGTTCCGTTCGCCTCTTGAGGATATCCGCGCTATCACCATCACCAATGACATTCAGGTGGTCAGTCAGGTGGATCACAGACAGGCTTTCCCCTCACCCTATCCCCCCATCCAGTTCGAGGAACCTCGTCTGGCTTTCAGCAATGACGTCCCTAAGCCATTCTCTCCCGGTCATGTGATGGTGATCACTGGCATTCCCTATGGAAATCCCCGTGGACTGTTTATCATGAAATTCACGGAGGGAGAGACGAAGAAGCAAGGACTACATTTCAATCCTCGCTTTGATCCTCAGATTGTCGTGAGGAATTCCATGAATGACAATCTCTCGTAAGCTTTAAGGAAAAGATCCCCGAGATTTTTGTTTCTAATCTACACCTCTTTCAGATTCGTGAACGAGGAGCGCGATGGTGACTTCCCCTTCTGCATTGATCAGCAATTCAAGCTGGCCATTGCTTTCACCCCTGAAGACTTCAGATTCGCCGTGAACGGAAACTATTTTGGCCAATTTTCCTATCGCTCAGCCAATGTTCTCGATCACCTGAACGGCTTCAAGATCAACGTGGGCAATGGCCTTCAGCTGGAGATAACCGGAGTTGATCACATGAATATGGGAATAGCCGATTGCGAGGGATTCGAGGCATATTCTCACCCAGATGTTGCCATTATGTGATTAATTTGCAGAAATTTCAATCATTCGAAATACGCCGAAATCGAAAGTTTTTGTGTGTCTTGGATAAATAACAGGTCTTTACTAAATGGCATAGAGTTTGCGTTTCCGGTGTAAATAGGCCTTTTTAATAAATTGAATAACAGAAAGATATTGATAGCCAAAAGGTGATTAAAAGCTGAACTTTTACCAAAAAAGCAGAAAATAAAAAATAAGCACTTTCTACCTCATCATAGCGACTATTATTTAGTTGAGACACAAATCTCATTTTGGCTAAATATAAAGTAGAGATTTTTAACTTACATTTCCTGGAGCTGTGACATCGTTGCAGAAGTAGCAGCCCAGATGATTCCCTGGAATGCATTTCAATCCTTTCCTCTCATACTTCTGGTAATCTATGTCTTCCGGAGGGGTTCTCCTTGTGCCATAGCGCATCACTAAGTAACTATCGAATCCCAGGGCGGCATTAATTACAATCTACAAGTTCAAAATGAAGCTAGAATACCAGAAATTAAAAACAAAATCCCCAAATGAATTACCTTTCCATGGAAATTTGCCAGAACAGTCGGAAGCCAGCGACTCTCTCGTGAATCCGTGAGAAGATAAATGACATCATGTTCCTGAATCAACATTTCAAGCTCCTCAACATCCTTAATGGTCTGTTCTCGCGTTGAATCTCCAATCGGATGACCAGGCATTGGAATGTGAAGAGAAATGCCTTTAGTCGTGAGCGCTGGATAGATTTCTAGCAGTCGTTTGGCTGCTGTGGAAGCCTTTGGCCTAGAAAATTGAGCGTCTTCGTGCTTGAAGAGATTCTGTCTCACCGGATTGGAGTAGGAGACATTCCCATAATCCACAAAAGTCACCCAATTGACACCCCATGAGAGCAGATTCCTCGCCACGCAGCATCCCAGAGTACCAGCGCCGAGTAGGAGACACTTTGTCGCCGCTATGGCGTCGAGATTGAGCTCTGGAACTATTCTCCAGCGCATCAGTTTCAAATTGAGATTCACTGATGTCTCAGCGAGCTTCTCTGGATCCATAGAATCGGCCATTGAGACAACTCTTGGCAGATATTTTCCCACGCTGTTTGGCTCCCAGCCAATCCACTTCACTTCATCACTGAAGTTGATGGACTTCTCAGGCATTCTGACCACATACACGATGGATTCATCAATTGTGAGTTGGTGCTTGAGCTTGATGGCGAGGAAATTAACGGCGCCACCGCAGAGATTTGGACTGAAAGGGAGAAGAAATTAATAAAGCAAATTTTGTCAGAGATTTGATGAGTTTTCCTACCACAAATAGGACAGAAATGCAGTGAAAATCCTCAACTGCCATCCTGGATTAGCATACTCTGAAGGATCAGAGAATCCAAAATAGATCTTAGTGAGATCAGTTCCCTTGAAGTTATTCTCTCTATCGCTCTCGCTAATTACATCCGACAGAGGATGGACTTTGAATCCGTGACCAATGTCCTCCAGGATGAAGAAGGATCTCTTTCTGGGATCTTCAATGGCCAAATATTTCTCTCTAATCACCTCAATCTGCTCCACTGTGAAGACATCTGCCACTTTTGCTGCTGGTTTGCTCACGTGAAGAATGGCCTCAAGTGGCGTGGGGAAGGCGAACCAGTAGTAGAATTTATACTTCTTCAAGTCAGCATAGGAGAGAAGGAGGAAGTTCACCAAGAGACTAGGATCCTCCAGGCACTTTCCACTTGCAATCAGCGCTCCAATCCGATTGCCCTCCTCTTGCATGAATTTCCCCTTATCCACCTCCTTGAACTCCTCAATTGTGTTCTTATTGTGAAGTGTTCCGTGGGCAAAGAAGCAATTCTTCGGCACTGCAAATACTCTGAAACAGATTCTTTCTATTAGAGCTTCTGTTGAGCTGGAAAATATCTGGGAAAACTCACTGATTGAAGGCTGTACATTCCACTTCAACAAGGCAATTAGTCGCATCGACATTGCTGTAGTAGCCAAAGATCGTCTTCGCTGAATCACAAAGTCTGTCAACATTTATCTTGTTCTCCGCCAGCTTGTGCCAAAAGGAAGGATGCACGAAAGACGTGAAGGGAGTATATTGCAGGATTTCTGGGTCCATTGCTATCTAATTCTCACAGGGAAGTCACAAACACTCTACTCTACGCGAACACAAAACAAAACGCGAATTCCGAACTGAAGTGTCACTGCCAGTGCTGTTTAATTACGCTAAATTGATGTAATTTTATATATTCATTTTATACACGTCGAATTAATATTTTCATATCTGATGGGCAGGCTGTGTGATGCCCTGCCCACAATTTTATAAACCAATGGAAACATATCAATTTCAATTGAAAATTGCTTAATTTTTCTAAAATTTTCTTCCAAACATCGCAAAAATCAACTTAAAAATAAATTAAAACACATTGATTATTCTTAACGCAATTTTACGTTAATGTTTTATTCTCTCTGCTAACTTTCAAATACACATAACAAATTGCAGGTCCTCTCGTTATAAATTCAACATAAAAAACTATGCATACGACTCGTAAAAACAATTTTGAGGATATAACATGATGTACAGTTAGTAACAAATATCAAATTACTCCAAGTACAAATCAAGAATAAATGAAATTTACAATTTAGCCAGTAATTTGTCCCACTTTCTTGCAAATCTTGTTGCCTTTCGCATAAAAGGAAAATTTTTTTAAGCATTTCTTATGAATGTGTCTAAGTTGATTATTACTTCTATCATAGAGGCTTGTAAAGTAGCTGTTTTTTTTTCTTTCTTCTTTTTAGATAAGTTACGTAGTTGCTTGAATATTAACTCCAATGTTGATAAAGTCCGACAGATTTGAGAGAACACTCGGATCAATATTCATCATTAAATTCTGATATCTCTCATTGCCTATTTGAGTCTTCAGTGTGAATAACTGCAAAGATATTGAATCACTTTATCCTGCTACTTCAGCAGCAAAAATAATCAACTATAACTTACTTGAGATTGAAGGTAGTCTCTGAGGACGATTTTATGAACAGGATCCTCAATGGCTAGCTGGCGACATCTTTCATAGTGATGTGTCTTGTATTCAAACTCCATATAAGTGGCCAGAGGCCACATATCGCTGTTGTTGTCGAACTCCATCGATTCAGTAAATACCAAGGAACTACAAAACAAATTCCTCAATCAATTAAATCCGCTCAAATATTTCTTCAAATAATTTTCACAACTTACTCAGTCAGAACACCCGTGTCATCGTCATCTTTCATAATATCATTTAGTGTTTCGCAAATTTTCAGTATGATATACCCAAATCTCTCGAAGATCGTGTCATTGTGGGCTGTTAGGAGGCTCGTGAGGGCCAAACTAAGCAATTTCCGCTTGTCAGTCTGCGCCACAAGGGGCAACTTTGCAATCCATATATCCAGAATATCTCCCAAAGCGTGTGGCAGTTGCAGACTCTGCAGAATCTCACTGAACACCCCTTGATTAATCAGCAGAACACGAGCCATTATAGACAGATACATCGTCATAACCAGAGAATATTCCTTATTTTCAATTACATTCCTGTTAAAATGAAATAAAAAATAGTTATTGATTCATTGAATAATTTGAGAAAACTCATTGACTCAAAAAATCCTATAGGAAATCGCATTGGTTAGAAAGGAACAGAAGTATTTTGTCAAAGCTTCAAATAATTTTGAAATAGTCAATTAATTTTCTAAAATGGATCCTATAAGAAAATCTTTCTACTTACTTGAAAATGTCTGGAAGAACGGGCTTCAGCAGTTCAATTGCAAAATCTGGTTTTGCACACAAATATGCCTCAAAGAGTTTCATAATCATACAAATACCCTCTGGACGCATATCACTCAAGAGATAGGCACACGTTGACACACAATTCTTCCCATGACGATCCAGATACACCTGAGGACTCAGCAGAATGTACGATTGTATAATGTATAGCACCGTTCTCAGGTTCTCAGACGAATTTTCTGCAAAAAAAACAACCAAAAGTTAAAATTTAGAAAATAAGGTGAAACAGAGAAATCATTTACCTATTATGGGAAGCACATTATCACACAACTGCAGCAATTCCGGTGTCATTGAGCTACTATTCTCAATGACACTGAGCCACAGTTCCAGTCCCTCCTCCAGGAGATACACATGAGACGGTTCCTCCACATTCGTGCTGATTGAGATGACAGGATAGAGAAATGGTGCCAATTTTGTCGGAATATCACATAGAGCTTTTACAATTTGCAGCTGAAAAAGGGAAATAAACAAAAATTTATGTCACGAGGTCATTAAAGGTTTGATTAAGCGCATAAGAGAAGGAGAATATCTACTTTCAAACAATAGAAAGTCATTTTTAAAGCTCTTCCAGAGGATTTTTTACTTTAACAAACAAACCAACCAGTCTTGCTCATTTATGGGTAAAGACTTTCATAAACTCACCAGAGTAGAAATTATGGCACAGCGTAGCATATTGTGATTCACACTCTCCTCCCACAGGAGTGGCAAGTATTCAATCAAATTGTCCATCTGGGAGTAGATATTGTTGCTCATTTTATCCACAATGAATGACATTATATTGAGCACGTTCATCTGCAAATCAAGAAAAACAAATGAAAAAATCACCTCCAAAAATCTTTCATTCCCAAAAATAAAATACCTTTGTCTCACACTCGCGCGCCTCCTTGAGCAGTGAGAACAGCAGAAAGAAGGAAGGTTCGAGAAATTGGAGAAAAGCATCAGGATTAAATTCGAAATCATCCATTGTAGTCATAAGGGTCTTTGACGCTGTCAATCGTATGGAGATATCCTCCTCAGGCTTCAGCAGCTCCAGACACGCTGCATACACTTGCGGCCGTAGAGACGGTGAGAACTTTACGCCAGTGAGTTGACCAATCAGCCATATGACACGTTTCCTGATGATCCGGAAATTATTATTCTTGATCTTCAGCTCATCCAGCAACTGAGACGTGAACCACTGATCGAAATCCACCTCATCGAAGAGATTGAAGGCACCAAGACCGGCAGCATTGTAGATGGCATCCTTCAGTAGGATGTCCTTGAGGTCAGAATCTTCAGTGAGTGTTGTCACCTGTGCCTTCTGGATGTATCTCACCACCTCGGGGATCACATGTTCCCGGAATTGATTGAACAGCGTGAGAAAGAATGTCTCTGTGCACGGCTTGAGTTCATACTTCCACGAATCTCCACCCTCATCCGATGCATACGCCTCCGGATCCTCATCCCATGCATCCAATTCACTCTGTGTCAGGATGAAATAGTGCATAATGATCTTCTCACAAATATAATTGATTCGCTCTGGCGTGAAGAAGTCCATCTTGGCTTTGGTGGCTTGTGAGAAGTCAACAGTCCCTGATATCTTCCCTGACATACTGTACGTATTGCTGGACAATATCCTCTTCATAAGATTGATACAGTGTATGGCAAAATTGGTGAATTGGACCACATTACCCTCGAAAATCATGCTGGTGCCCTCATTGAACACATAATTGAAGGAGAACTCGAGAATTGTGGGGATGAAGTCAATGGACGAGGCTGGATGTTGCTCAAGAAATTCATTGAGAATCTTCATTTGCTTCAATATAAATTTCTCCGTCAACTCCAGCAAATTTCGCACCTGTGGCTGCATTTTCAACCTCATTCGGCATTCCAGTGACTCTTTGAGGCGCTGAAACACCGCCTTCACGAACATCATGCAGTGCTCAGACTTGTGGGGTTTACTGAAACCATAAATGGTCAACTTGCGCAGTATCTTGAGCGTGAGGAGGGCCTTCTCAATGTACGAGACACTGACATCTGGTGAGGCGCTCTGTTCGTGTATACTTTGGAAGTAGAGAGATATGAAACCATCCCATAAGTTCAAGATGAACGAGTAAACATTCTCCGTGAGCTGCTCAAACAGGCGCCGATCACTCGGGAGGCGTTTCGATGACAGCGCCTTGATCACGTGCTGCAACACTAAGAGCGCCCGATGCTGCTGCAGCTGATTGTCACTGCGAACAGCTTCCAGCAGTGTTGGGATCACTTCGGGCCAATCTCGTGGGCAATCGAGTCTGAGAAAGAAAAATTGTTGGAGAGCCAAATGCATTTAAGAGGCATTGAAATACTACCCACCTGGCAATCTTTGAGATGATTACGGCGATTTGTACAGCAACCTGCGGCACGGGCTCATTGAATGAGCTGATAAGAGTCGCCTTAATGGACTCCTTCTCCTCAGCTTTGATCTCACTGCAAAAGACAACATGATTTTAAATAAAACTCTTTGATATATTCAGGAAGAGACAACTTACTTTGGGGCGCTCTTGCGCCAATATTTGTTAACGCCATTCTTGAAACACACGGCAGCCATCCAGCGAACACTCGCATCCAACGAGTGATCTGTGCAAATACGCAGAAGGATCGTATAGAATCCCGGTTCAACCTCCCATTCTGTCAACTTCTGCTCGGCCGGCTTCAGCAGCTCCGAGTTCTGACTGCAGGCACATTGAAGTGCCTGGAAGACCATAAATTGTGGCGAAGATTGATCCATTGTACCTCAGTCTCTCCACCTGCACTCAAGTTATCTAATCAGTCGTCGCTGTGCTGCGTCGTCAATCCTCCTGAGAATTCTACTTGGAACTCACTACACGACAGACCGGTCAATAAATAATTGAATTTTCCTCCATTGACAAAATTCCGATAATCATCGGGAATTGAGGTTAGTCGGATGTCTCAGCGGGGACTCCCTTGCACTGCACTTTCTTTTCACTCTCCCCCACACCACGGCGTCACATTGTATGAAAAAGTGTGTAAAAATGGATCAATTTCGCAGTGATCCACGCCTAAAAGACTATTTATTTTCTCCCCAACACACGTACTCCGATTGCCGACATTGACGCAAAAAAAACGCTGTCAAAACACTGTTATAAAAATATTGCCAGGTGCGAATGTCGTCGGTCTTCGGCGGCAACTTCGTGGGGAAAAATTTTCAGATGAAATTTTGGTCCTTCGTCTTTGAGGAATTACAAGGAGACTTTGAGGAATTGAGGATTTTAACATTGGCTGCTGTTTAAGGAATTCTAAGCTTAAATAGCGCTAGCCGCTAGCATGGTGCACGGACAAATCGACGAGTGGTGAGTATATAAAGTGGGCGTTGTGGAGATTTATACGAAATCGCTCAGTAGGGGAGAATGCGGAAAATCTGTAGATATCAAGACGAAATATCTACACTTCCGACGTCATAATCTCAGAAAAATCCTAAATAAACCACCTTATTGGGTGATTGAGTCTTGATTTCCATGAATAAACTAGAAATTATTTATTTTTGGGTAGAAAACCAATTCCTAGTATGATTTTTAGGACATTTTTAAACCTTTTTTCCTTTTTGAAATAAAATTTTTCGGATGTGGTCTAAGAAATGCGGCAACATCGCGTCGACCGCACCGACAGATTAGTGGTGAAAAATTTTGTGAAATTCAAAGCACTATTTTGAAGTTTAGCCTCCTTCCTTCTCTGGCTTGAACTTGACACACAAATTTTCCATGGAAAAGAGATGCTTTTCCCATGATATTCTCGTGAAATCACATGTAGTGCGGTTAACCAAGTGATTGCCGGATTCTGTAAGATTGCACAATCAGTCTCCATGTGTTTCCCATCGCCTTCCCAGTTCTTGTAAACAAACAAATTACCCACTCTGTTTCCATGTTTTATTTTGCTCCGCGGAAGCTCTATTTTCCGCCACCAAACATCATGTCCAATGAGGAGTTTACTGCCCGGAAATCACCCCAATTGCATTGATAACCCTCCCCTGGGGGGATTCTCAGTGAGATTTGGCAGATGAGAAGAGTAATTGTCGCGTTTTCTTTCTCGCACACACACAGGAAAACGCATCAAGTGAGAAATGTCAGTGAAAGTTTTCTTCGAGATTGGCCACGATTCCTCCCTGAAGGCCAAACCAACCCCCGAGGGTTTCACACACGACTGGGAGCTGTTCGTCCGGGGATGCGATAGTCACGATGTCAGCCACTTTGTGGAAAAAGTCGTCTTCAATCTGCACGAGTCATTTCCAAAGCCAAAAAGAGGTAAAAAAAACATTCATTAGAGGAGGAAGGGGAACTTCTGTTTGTCCGGGAAAATCACTTTTGTCCTCTTTTGCAGTTATAAAGGAGTCTCCATACTCCGTGAAGGAATCCGGATATGCGGGATTTGTTCTCTCAATTGACATTTACGTGAAAAATCGTGAGGATCCCAAGAAGATCAGCTTCTCCTATGATCTCGATCTCAACATGATACAGCGCAAGCAGACGGAGAAGTTCATCTTCACGAATCCCTCTGAGGACTTCAGAAGGAAATTGTTGAAAGGTGGCGGGGTGTTGCTGGCCAACACCACCAGCAATCTGGATGACAAGAGTCGCGATGAGGAGCGTGCCAAGGGGAAAATGAGTGCAATTGGTGTTAATGATGCGGTGAAGAAGCACAAAATGCGACCAGAGGATCCCTTCACGAATCTCTTCGGGACACCCATTACCAAAACCTCCACAAAAGTCTCGCCGGATCCAAAGAGTAAAGCCTCACCAAATCGCCTCGGGAAGCCACAACAGCCACCGGGTGGGCCAGCTGGTGGCAAGTCAGGGGCTGACAAGAGTGGACCAGGCGCTAAGGAGAAGGTGGAGAAGGAGTCCAAGTCGAAGCATAGTAATCGCGAGAGGAGCGACGCGAAGGAGTCACGCAAGGGTGAGTACGAGAGGCGAGAGGAGAAGAAGAAGGACAGGAATCACTCGAAGGATCGCGATAAGAGTAAGGAGAAGTCAGTGAAGAGACCACCCAGTCCCAAGAGGAGTCCCAAACGATCAAGTCCAAGTCGAAGTAGTCAAGTCGCCACGAAAGTGGATGACAAGAGTCAACCGGCGACGGAGAGGAGTAGCAGCAGCAGTAAGAAATTGAAGAAGGAGAAGAAGGAGAAGAGCCACGACAAGGGAGAGCGCAAGGAGCATAAGAAAGACAGTGTGGGGGCGGCGGAGAAGGCGACAACGACGGGAAAGAGTGCAGCGCCTGAGAAAGTGGAGACGGCAAAGGTGGCGGCGGCCAAGGAGGTGAGTCAGGGACCAAAGGAGTTGAGGGAGAAGCTGAAGGAGATGATCAAGACTCCGCCAGAGATCACAGTGAGTGCTGATGCGCCGAAGGCGGTGGAGAGGCGAGTGGAGAAGCACGAGAAGGAGGGAGAACGGAAGCACAAGCACAAGAAGAAGGACAAGGGCAGCAGCAGGGAGAAGAAGAAGGAGAAGAGTGGTTCGGGATCGAGGACGCGAGATGATGCCAATGCCACACCCACAAAGTCCGCCGCCAAAGTGGCTCAGGAGACAGCAAAGACTCACCCGGCATTCGTGCCGGACAAGAAGGTGGCCACGCCACTGGATAAGCTGTACAATGAGCTGGGCGATGGGGCCTCCAGTGACTCGGATATGGAGAGTCCGGTGTCGGAGAAGACTGATGCGGCGACGGTGGCGTGTGAGAATAGTAACAGCAGTGCCCAGGATGTGCCCAAAGTGGAGGAGGTGAAGAGCTCAAAGAAGAGTCGCGGCGACAAGAAGTCCAGTGCGGAGAAGAAGAAGAAGCGCAACAGGGAGGAGGTGAGTGAGGCTGCAGCGTCTGGGGGGAAGGATAGCCCGGCGATCAGTAAGATGGATCCACCGACGAAAATCCCGCGACGCAGTGGTGATGATCTCTATAAGAATGGCGATGCCGGAGCACCCAATTTCCCGAGCGCCACTGCCACGGATGAGGGATCGTCATATAGGACGGGGAGTGGGGCATCGGGGGGCGGAGTGTCGAGTGCTGCGGGAAATCCGCCTCTGTCGATGGACTACATGTCCGAACTGAAGGATCTGCAACATAAGATCATGACACTGCAGGACAACAATGAACTGCAACAGGTGGTGGAGATGATCGCGGCGACGGGTCAGTATGAGATCACGAGCAAGACTTTTGACTTTGATCTGTGCGCCCTGGACAAGAACACAGTGCAGCGACTACAGGAGTTCTTCGCCACGTCGTGACGCACCGAAATCAATTCCTACGACGGAGACTGAGCATCTCCCAAAAGATTTCTCACTCCTCATCCTCGTCCAGGCGCGTCCTCCCAACATTCAAGATTTAACAATGTTTGTCTTGCGTGTTTATGTATATTTTTTTTCTCCTACCCTGTCCCCCAAACCCACCCCTTTTTGTTTTTGTTTAATAATACTTCTCTTTTATTCTCAATCCTTTCTCCCTTATTTTTTGTACCTTCACTCTATTTATCACCATTTCACGATTTTATAAAAAAAAAAATGAAATTCGATTATAAGTGAGAAAATGAAAGGATTATCTACCAGAGTATATAGTTCTTATTTAAGTAGAGTAAATAATAGAGGGTAGTTGGCATTTTGACGGTAGAAAATTCACCTTATATTCAGGGTACAATTCTGCGTAGAGAAATCTTTAATGCCTTTTTGTGAATTGCAATTTTGTATTTGCGATAAAATATTTTTAGATAAATAATGCAAGAAATAGTTTTCTCAAGGGGCAAATCATAAGAGCCTTGTAGGGAATATTAAGGTTTCAATAGACCTCTGGAGTTTCCGTAAAAATTCCATAAATTTGTTTTCTTTCTTCCGATTCCCAATACCAAACCGGCAATAATGATGACATCTCACTGACAGTTTAAGTTTAATTTTCAAAAAAAATCACTATAGAAAACAGACTTAAAATTAATATTTGATAAAGATTTCTGGAAAAATCCTAAGAAAGCGAAAAATGTCTAAATTATTTTGGACCAGGTGAAAGATTTTTGAAATTTAGACGAGAATAGGTGCATTTCGTCTAAAAACGAAAGTTTCCTTGAAAATTGATATACAAAATTTGGTATAATTTGAAATTAAAACTGTCATAATTCAATGATGTCACTTTCTTCATCCCGCTGGACCAGTAATCTTTATATTTCTAGCCCCCTGTAAATATCGTTGGAGATCTTACACTCATTTGGCATTTTAGCTTTAATAAATTGCTAAAATCTTACAAGATTCAGAGGGCGCAATATATAATTCAGGTTAGAATCCAAAACAATATAGGTTTAGAGAACCACCGAAAAATAGAGGAAAAAAACTTGTAGAACCATTTTTTTATTATTTTGGAAAAAGATGAATTACTTTTGTACGCAAATTTAAACGTTTGCGCTCACAAAAGGCTACTTTGATTGAGTATTTCATGTAGAATTGGGCCTAGTAATCATATAACCATTTCAACTAACATTTTTGTACGAGAAAAAGTGCATTTTAGATATGATTTTCTTTATGTTTAAATTTTTTGTAAGACTGGATCACAACCGTAAATATGCTAAATTTATTGTATATCCACAAATTATTCTAACTATAGGCCTCTCTCCATAAAAAAATCGTACATATATTTGTAATTTAAAATCAATTTCTTTTGTGAATTGCATCACAAAAGAATAGTAACCAATAATTTGTAAGATTGGAAGGAGAAGATGAAACATCCAAGTCAGAGTATATTGCTAGCATTGTAGATGACAACAAATCAACTATTTTATCGGGATATAATTGAGATGATAGAGAGGATAATTTATTTGTAATATTAAGAAAAGAAAAAAATATTCATACACGATCAAATATTTAAGTACGTAGTACAAAAGTTGTGTGTACTAATTATTCTAGTTCATTGCAATTAAATTTCAGCGTTTTTTTTCGATGTCGAAAACATAAAATATTTAAATGTTATTTATATATGAAATTTTTTTTTTGGTAAAAAAGATACTGTTTTTTCGAGTGTCTTGCTTGAATGCATGCCCCCTTTTTTAAAATTTGACATTTTTTTTTAGTAGATTTCAGTTTGCCTCTCCCAAATTTTCCCACTTGAAAATATATATTGCTGATTAATTTACTTTTAATGCTGTTCGTACATACATTATATAAATAATAACTTGTAAAAATAATAAAATACCTGATATTTGCAAAGGAGTGTTTGTTTTAGGCCCTTCATCGTTTTGTGTCATGATACAAAAATATTTTTGAGGTTATATGAAGGTTTTCACATTATTTATCACTTTTCTCAGTTTTAACAGTGATCTTGAGGTTTCCTGAAGTAGAAAAAGCGTAAATTCGCTGGTAAAAGTTCATTTTGCGATAAAAAATCCTTTTTCTTCGCAATCGCTGACGAATACACATTTTAGACCAGTTTAATATGTAGTAAACTTAAGGGTTACTGGTCAACTGGGTTCGACATATTCTGAGTTTGCCGTGCCGTGTGAGGTCCGTTGTTTTTTCTTGCGAAATTAGAAGAGAGATTGAATTTCACCGACTGCATAGTTTTAATCAGTGAAAAGAGGAACTAATGATATAGGAAACCATCCTGAGGAATTGCATATTCATCGAAAAAGCTGTGTAATGGCAGATCCGCGAGTGAAACAACTTAGAATTAAGACTGGTGTTGTTAAGCGTTTGGCCAAAGAGAAGACTTGCTACGAGAAGGAAGCTGACGCACAGAAGAATCGCATTGATAAGCTCAAGAACGAGGGCAAGGACGAACACGTGCTGCGCAAGGAGGAGGAAGTGCTTCAGGAGTGTCTCATGATCATTCCGGACAGTAAGCGCAGGTGAGGTTAAACGTTTGCATGAATCACAAACAGTTCAGTGCATAAAATAATATTTCAGACGCTTGTTTTTCAAGAGGAGCAGGAGGGGAGTAAATATTTGTCCGGGAATCTTTCTTTTTCACCTTTAGGAATTTTTTAAAGTTTGTCTACTTAATTGATTTCCGGACAGTTTAAGTTAATATTTTTGCTGATTTTATCATCATGTGCATCTCATTTCTCTTTTTTTGTCAGACTCGCCAAAGCATATGAGGAACTGAAGGACTTCCTGAAGGCTGAGGAGGATCTCAAGGAGTCAGAGGAGTTCACAAGTGCAATGACTGTGATTGAAGATGCAAAAGTTCAGCTTTCCTAAAATAATCTCCGCCACAATTAATCCTAACAAAAAACAGCAAATACCCGTTAATCTGCACAACTAAACACATTATTTGACGATATAAAAAACCGAATTCATGGATAAAGACAACACAAAAAAACTCTCACCCTTTTCGGCACTCAAATTCTCAAGCCCTCCGAGAAATCTCGTCGTGAAGCTAAACAGAATTAACGTAAAATCCTATCGGCCGCCTCCGGAGGCAGAAAAATCCAAAAAATCATCAAAACCTGGGCCGATGACCAGATCGCGAACGGGCGCGGTGAGTAAGCCAGTGAAAAATTATGATGAAAATGAGACGAATGAGGTGAATGAGGAAGAAGGGGAAGAAGTGAAAAAAGAGATCAAGAGTGAAGAAACTGATAAAGATATCCACAATAAGAAATACAATCGAAGAGACAGCAAGACAGTCACAGGACCCGGAAATGATCAACCATCGACCTCTAGGGGTCATCCTCGGACCACCTCAGTAAAGGATACCTTCCGTTTTGACCTAAAAGAGTCCCCCAAGCGTGATTCGAAGCCTGTGAATCGTCATGATTTCTACAGAGAGAATTTTTCGCAGAGAGAATCAAGTGATTTCCGCTTTCAAAGGGAATCTCGTGATCAAAATTACCGGTATAATCGTCGAGGACGAAACATTTACCCACAAAGAGGTTTACCGACGAGATACAACCTGGATATGTTTAATCCTGGTGTTCCATCACCAGGACCTGCTCCCAAACCGAAATCCTTGTTTGATATTCCACTACCAGGACCTTCTCCCAAAACCAAATCCTTGTTTGATATTCCACGACCAGAAAATTCTCCCAAACCGAAATCCGTGTTCAATATTCCACCGCCAGTGTCCAATTACTCCTTCAACATCCCTGTCCCTAATGACTTCCGGGAGGAAGTTCTCCAATCGATGGACGTGCCTAAGCCTAAGCCTTCGGCAGCTTCTGTATTTAGATTTGAACTTCCCAGCGACTTCCCTCAAGCTTCTGCAGCAAATGTCGCGGATGGACTGCAGGGATTGCAGGAGAAGCGACAGAAGAGCAAGAAATTGGTGAATGACTATTTGAAGTCTGTCGGCTTCACGGAAGAGCCATCAGTACAGAGTAAGAAAACCAATTTGGACAATCTTATGGAAGTGGATGAGGAATCCAAGATGACCATTGATATGGCTCAGGCGATTCTCGGGCAGGTTCTTAGGAAAATGGATGTGATGTCGAAACGGAGGCGGACCATGGAGAAGGATGTGGATCTGATTTCCAACTACGAGTGGCAGATAAAGAGTCAGCAGTATGATATTGATCGGAGGGAGATTCTGGAGATGCTGGAGCCTCTGTTGAGCTCAACGGCCATTGAGGGACTGCAGCAGAGGTTGCGCAAGAGACGCGCCAAGATGGCATGGGCTCATGAGCGCAACAAGGTGTACAGGAGTCGGAAGCAGATGGAGAAGGAGCGAAGGGTGAGAACGAGGGCTTTTATCGATTATTGGCATGAGAAGTGGCAGGCGTTGGAGCAAGAAGGGCGGGACAAGGAGGAGGAGAAGAAACTGGCACGGAGACTTCTGCCGGATGTGAACAGAAGGATCGCCGAGACGAAGGAGTTTATTCAGATTTTCGGACGTCTCAAGCAGCTAAGCGTCGCACGTCTCGTTGCCGATGGACAAATCGTTGAGGGTCAGGTTGAGGAATTCAACAAGAATATGGGTGAGTTTCCAAGACAAATAAAAGCCTCGTGAGCCTTCACTAAATTACTCTGCCTTCTCATTTACAGATGAGCTCCAGGCTGTGTGGGATGATCTACTGATGGAGTACCAGGAGGAGAAGATTATGCTGGACACGCTGATTGATCGTCGAACATCCCACGCTCCGTTGCCGCCGGAGCCCAAATCCATCGAGCAACAGTGGCTGGAAATGCTCTTCGGCCGAGAGAGTATCTACGATGAGCAGAATCCTTATCTCATCGCTAATCACAATATTATCAATCTCGTCCACATTCGCGGTATCTGGGATCAGTATATCGTACCTACAGATGCCGCGCCAGGCGTGGGCTCCAGCATTCCCATCTTCTGGACGCTTCCCAGCACCACGCCCACGATTGGTTGGAGGAAATATCGCAGGCGAAATTAAATCAGTTTAACAAGTTTTTTTCACAAAGTCTATTTTCTCATATTTTTCTACAAAGTGAAGTTTTTTGGAATTCCACAAATTATTAGATTTAAGTCACTAAAGTTCTGAACTAAAATTGATTTTTTTTTCTTGATCTCTTAATCGATTTCTATATGAATATTTTCTAAAATAAAAGTGAATTACTCAATGTTTTTCTTATCACAAACTTGGATCGTTTCAACGATCAACCTCTTCATCTTCCTCCTCATCCAGCTTATCGCTCCATTCAATTGGGAAAGACATTTGATCTGGAAGTTCCTGCTGATATTGTCTTCGCTGCGCATCCTGTTGGGCTCTCCTTTGGCAATTCCCTATAAACCTCAAGGCAGCCTCAACTGAGGGTTCCTGGTTGATGGGTGGGTCCACTTCAGCAGCGCAATTGTCCCTCTCCTGTTCCTCTAGCGGAATATCTTCTCTCGTCTCGAGATCTTTGCTTGCTTCACAATCACCACGAGCCTTAGACATCTTTTTGCACTTGTGTTGTTCAACAGTTTTGTTGAGGAATCCAAGAAAAATTGACTGTTTTGTTGAACAGTTGAGGATAGAATGAGAATAAAGTCTGAGATTCTTTTATTTTATGTGGTTTGGAATGACCAATCAATTTCTTTACCTGGGGATTTTAACGACAGAAAACCTAATGAGATTTTAATTTTTTGAGTGATAATTACTACATATATAATTACTAAGCAATTAAGAATATAAGAGCAGGAAGAACCTTTTCTGAAACTTTCCTAGTTAATACTTTTATAGCTTTATAGCCTTTATAGCCCCTTTTTAGCCACTCGTGAATTTTAGAGCTTAAATTTGAAAAATATTTCAAAGTTAAGGTATTTCAAAATTTTAGCATAAACGCATCTAGTTAATCTTTTTAATATCTTTTTTTTATTATTTTTAAGTAAAATGAAGCAGAACAACTCAGACGAGTTAAAAATGACAAATATCTTACAAGAATTTTTATATTTTCTTTTGCATAAATAAGAGTTTTTTTTAGAATAAGTTGAACACATTGAACATTAGTAATCTTTTGATGGCAAATTATTCTTCTATAAGTAGTCTTCGGAAGAGGAGTCGGAGGAGTCAGTCATCGAAACAAGTTCACTATCACTATTATCACCAAGATTATCACTGAATTCATTGGAATTGTCAGAATCAGTCATGTTAATCGATCCAACTGAGTCCTCAGGACTCATGGACTCAGTATCAGAATCACGCACCTGATGCGCATCATCGTCTTCACTGATGATATCACTCATTGATTGAGATGATGATAAGATATCTAAATCACTGGAATCACTGATGATTTCCTCTGCAGATGGTTCATTGTCTTCGATTATACTTATATCATCTTCGTCCTCTTGATCCACTCCATCTCTTTCAGAAGAGAGAGAATGATTAAAGATCCTGCAAATCTCGTGGTTGACGTATAATCCTGCTCTCTTATTAATTTTCCACTTTGACGGACAACCAACCTCATCCAGGCACTGCTCGTGGAAGATGGAACTGCACACAGTGCAAGATCTTATAGGATAATCGTCTACGATCGAGCAAATTCTGCAGGTGATATCGCCAATAACTTGTCCCGGCAAAAGACGAGTGATACATCTTTTATATACAGCATAACTCTCAATGAGATACTTTCTGATGAAGATCTTTCTATCCATTGGACATATTTGTTTCTTCTTCTCCCATTCGTCAAGGCACTTGGGACAGAATGCATGACTGCATGATCCGGGAACCGCGACTGCTTCATTGGTGAAGTTTACTAGACAAATCGCACATGAATCACTGGCCACGACTCTATTAGAGTGAGAATTGGTGCTCGCCATTTTTTTTTCGGATGCTTCCAATGCTGATAATCTCTGGATAATACAGACAAATATGGATATTTGAAGGAAAAATAGTTTGTATACGTTCCGACGCACTTACCACAGCTTCTTTGTATGAATGTGATGACGATAACTGTAAAAGTGATAACAATTTTTGAAATTGGACAAACCCAAAAAAATTTTCAAATCTGTTTTAATTTTGCTGGTTTCTCAATCAACGCTTACTGAATTTTGTGAATTTTAACAATACAACTCAGGCAATGTGTTTCTCATTCTGAATGAATGATTTATTTTCTAAGTAAAATTTTGCAGGAATATTCCTCGCCATTGTATGGCGGCAAAAGAAAGTACTAAAACGAATTCTTGCAGTTGTGCTAAAAAGAGATGGCGAACTGACAGCATCCGCTTTCTGTCTCTTTGGAATAAAAATCCAGCAAACATGGGTCGTATGCACGCTCCTGGGTAATTTTATCCCTAAATACTTCATAAAACGTGTGAATTTTCTGCAAAACACCTTCTAAATAGTCCACTTTATCGAGTGAATGTGAAGTGTGTGCAAGAAAAGTGAAGAAAATGCGGAAAATAAGCACTCGAGTGATGCTGCCACATGGAGGTCTCATTTGTGATGTTTTCTCTCATTTTTCAGCAAGGGAATTTCCCAATCAGCGCTCCCTTACCGTCGGTCGGTACCATCATGGCTCAAGCTCACCGCTGACGATGTCAAGGACCAGATTAAGCGACTGGGCAAGAAGGGAATGACTCCCTCACAAATCGGTGAGTTTTGAGGTTATGTTTGTCCGGGAGAGACTCTAATGTTATCCTTTTCTACCCAGGCATCATCCTCAGGGATTCTCACGGGGTGGCGCAGGTGAGATTCGTCAATGGCAATAAGATCCTGCGTATTATGAAATCCGTGGGATTGAAGCCTGACATCCCCGAGGATCTCTACTACCTGATCAAGAAGGCCGTGGCCATCAGGAAGCATCTTGAGAGGAACCGTAAGGACAAGGACAGCAAATTCCGTCTCATTCTTGTTGAGTCCCGCATTCACCGTCTGGCCCGATTCTACAAGAAAGCCGCGAAGCTTCCCCCAAATTTCAAGTATGAATCCAGCACAGCCTCCGCCCTGGTGGCTTAATGTGTCCGACAATGCTCTGAAATACAGTGTTATCGGAAGATAAGAAGCGCCTTTATTTCTTCAAATCTTGCTGCGCCTTCTGCCACTTGGCCATCAACATAGTCATTTCCTTCATCTCCGTCCGCGAAGTCTTCACCTTCTTCTTCTTGACTTTTGGACCCGGCGTCGGCTCCGGATTCGTTGTCTGCTTCACCTCTGTGACTACTTCTGGTGCTGGCTTCTCCGGGGGATTTGGCACCGTCTCCAAAGTTGCCAGATCCGAGTAGAAAGAATCCAATTCGGAGTGAAATTTATCGGTGATGCGAGGCGGAGGTGGAGCAGAATCGAACTGAAAGGAAATTCTTTATTAATCCCTGAATTGGCGAATTATCAGCTGATCGGTGCCGACCGGTCAGAACTTTGTGTAATGGTTAAGGCTCTTGCTCTTGTTTTGGGTGCGTAAGTTTTCGAGATCGAATCCCGAGGGTAATTGTTTTTTAAGTAAAATACTTTTTTTTCAATTATTTTGATAATTTTGCTAAAGAAAACATAAATTTTTTTCCTAAAAATTAGTAATTCACAAAAAAAGTCTTTAAAAAAGAGAAATCTATCTGGGATTCGAACTCGATGCCTCATGAGAAATTTTTTTTTAAATGTCTCACCGACGGAGCCGGCGACGATTCGGGACTCGAGTTCCATGCTGGTGGTTCTGGTGTTCGAGGCTCATCAGGATTATCAGAGATGTCCTCTAGTTTCGCCTTCTTCGTCTCCGGCTCCTCATTTTCCGCTCCCGGATGAGGTGGTGTCGTGCAGAGTTCCATCTCATCACCATGGCATGTGACATCTGGCTCCGGGAAGTCCCACTGAATCTTTCCCGTCACAATACTTTGGTAGTAGTAGCGAGAATTTGTCCTAAAACGTTTTGAATCCGGGAAGAAAGAGAGAGAAAAAGAGAAGAAATACAGCGGCGTTTTCTCCAACCATTTGTCCAGGTGTTTGTTAATCAGCTCAAATCACTCTCTCAATGTATAGCTCAAAGAGAGCATGGAAGTCACTGATGGACTCCCACAGTATCGCTTCTCTGACCAACAACATGGCTAAGAAGAAAAAAGCATAGAAACTCCATTAAAATTTTCTTGATGTTGTAATAAAACATCTTCACTAAAAGAAGAAAGCAGTACAAAAATTTCATACATACCCATTGAGTGACTATTTTTATTTTATTTTTGTGAAAATACTAAAGAGGCAATTATTATTTCTGGATGAGAGACTCTCCCTGCAAGAAATTTAACTAAACATTTTTTTTGTTTTCATAATTATCATTATAAAAAGGAATCAAACATTCATTTATCACACGCGTCCACATTCACAGCAGCTTCAATTCCCACGGAGCCTATATTATGGCATGAAATCCTGAGTTTTCCTTTAGATAGAGCTCTTTTTTCAGCAAATTTATCACAATTCAATACTTTTTTTAGAGCGAATAAAAGAGAAACATGTGAACATGATAGAATAGATGCTGGAGGGATTGAAGGGCAAATTGTGCCACTTTTTCTTGTACAATCCGAAAAATATCCTACCTATCCCATTTGCACTTCCACCCATTTGGCGCCACATCATTCTCCAGCTGCAAGAGACTCTTGGTGGTGTTGCTGAGCCAATTCATCACATAATGTCGCGACAATTGCTGCGCTTCAAAAGCCGCCACGAGGGTCTGCGAAAGGATAAAAATATGAGGAAGTGCAGAGTTTTTTAAAATCTCTAAAGAGAAAGAATTAAACTCTTACCTCGAGCTGAATCTGCATGATTTGAACTCCTGAGACAATAGGCCTTCCTTCTGAGAGGAATTTCACTTTTGCACTAATAAGGGAACACAATTCCTTCAAATCCTCTCCATCGGTTTCATCTTCAGTCGTGCTCGTTGAAGCATCCTTCATTTCCTTTTCCTCTCTAATCTCATTCTCCATCACTTCCTCCTTCTTCTCTGACGAATTTTCCGTAAATTCAACTCCACCACTTTGGAAATTTGCATAAGCAACCGTATTGGTCTTTATCTGCTCTTCCTGGTCACGTTCCATTTTGGGAAGTGGTTCAGCTTTTGGTGGAATCCTTGGAATTTCTATTCTTCTCTTCCGCATTGTCAGTTTCACGTCGATTTCCTCTCCTATGCTTAGGATACTTTTCACTTCAGTGCCCGGGACATTCTCCGGTGATTTGTTTGATGTGCCAGTTGAGTAAGTCTTCTCGAGCTCAGACAGAGTCACTGAAGTCTCATTGCTGAAGAGAATGCTGGAAGATGTGGAATTTTCCGCTGTCTGTGAGTCAGCAATAGCATCAGGAGTGTACATTTTGTAGGGTAGAAGCTCCTCACTGGGAATATGTTCAGGAGAAGGATTCCTAGCGGGTGTTTCTGGTAATTTCTCTTCCTCAGGCGGTAACTGAAAGGACGAAAAACATTAAATTATCACTATTTTTTACAGAATATTCTATAATGAGATATGATGATCAATTCAGCTATCCACGAGGTGATCGGAAGTATCCCAAGAACTCTTGAGTCCTCAAAGGATACCCAATCGCCATCGAGTTGGATAAAGATCATCAAAATTCTCATGATTTTCCAGGAAAATCCGAGGCATCAGCTTGAAAACTTAACCATCATTCTTTTAGGTATTGAATACCTTAAATCAGGTGCAGAAAATCATCATTTGCCTCAATTTCCGGACAAGAACTCACCTGTTTCTCAGGTCTTTCCACCTCAGTCCTCCTTGATATCTTGCTTTCAATTTCTTCATCTTCTGATTCACTTGAAGACTTGCTGTAGGAGGAGATCAACTCAATCTTGTCCTCAATGGGATCTGGATTCAATAGATGTTCCGGATACTTCTTAGGTGGCTTCTTTTGCACTTTTCTCTCTGGCTTTGCCGTGTCTCTCTTCTTTTGGTCCCTTTTCTGACTCTCCAGATGCTTCCTATACTCCTCAGGCATTTCCCAGGACACAATCCTGGTCACTTCATCAACATAGTAGGGAACTTTGCTGTCTTCCGCTTCGTAAACCTTCCATCTGTGCTCATCCTCGCCAATTCTGCTAATCCTCACCCAATCCAGATATACTCTGTACTCTTCAGGCATCTCCCATGTCACCTCCTTGGTGCTGATGTGCCAGAAATAGGGATGACCCGTTGTCCGATCGAAGCACTGTGTCCAGTCTGTTTGGACTGGCACTTCCGTCTTTCCATTGTTCCCTTGTTTCCCTTGTACTCTCTCGTCGGCGCTCTCCTCGCCATCACTATCGGAATTGTAGGCACCCAAACCCAGGAGATGTGTTAGGCGGTTCTCACTGCCATTCGCAAGCATTTTCCCAATCAAAATTACGTGAAATAAAGAGAAAAACAAAAGCGTCTGGCAAATATTCACGCCTGTCACATTTTTTCTCAAGCTGTCACTGCGTGGGACGCACTATTCTAGCAGTTTGGAACTGGAAAACGGGAAAGCGTGATTCCACGATATTGTTTTCATTGTGAGAAGATCCTCATTTTCTTGAGAAGGAAATCCTTTTTGTAGTGAATTTTTGCTTCAAACTAAACCGCAATCTCACATCTAAACCATGACTGAGAAGGAGAAGCCAAAAGTTGATCTGGGATTGCTGGAGGAGGATGATGAGTTTGAGGAGTTTCCAGCTGAAGGTAGAATCTTTATTTTCTAAGAAAACTTGTTCAATAGGCTTTCAAATTTATCAGGAAACTCGCTAACAGCTACATTTAATTTTTTCCGGCAATAGAATGGGCCGGATCTAAGGCCGATGAGGAGGAAATCAGTGTCTGGGAGGACAATTGGGACGACGACAACGTCGAGGATGATTTCAGTCAACAGCTGCGAGCTCAGTTGAACAACACCAACAAGGAGCGGCAGTAATATGTTTCCAAATTATTTTATCATAATAAAAGAGCCAGAAATTTAATAAATCCATGAAAAACAAGCAGATTTTGCAAAATCATTCCCGGATTGAGGTTATAGTGGACTGGAAAATTTTCCTTCCAGAAAGCGCTTTCCAGTTGTCAGAAGGCGAGTGTTCAAAACAAAAAACACGTTATTGAAAATTCCTTTTCTCTGGTTTGTTTTCTCTGTAAAGTTTTTAAGAAAATGAAAGGGAAATATGCCAAAGAGCGTGTGACTATCAAGTATAACGATCCTAATCCCTTGTTCAAGAAGTGGCTGGTGGAGTGGCTCAAATATTCCGATGAAAACAACCTTGGGAATAGAACTGCTCTTGCGAGGGCTCTCAATTCGTTAGAAAAATACCCTCTGCCCCTTGCTTCCGCCCGGGAGTGTGTCATTCTTGATGGATTTGGTCCCACGATCTGTGATATGCTGGAGAAAAAGCTAAAGAAATATAGGGATGGTGAGGTTTTGCAGAGTTCCGGGAAGAAAGTTGTTACCGCTGCTGAGAAAAGAAAAGTTTCCCGGAAACCAAAAGCCTCCCCAAAGAAACGAACAACCAAGAAGACAACACCGGAAGTGATTCCCGAAAAGGACATCTCCAACATTGCAATAATGTCTCCCAAGACGTTCCAAGTGATTCTTTTGGTGGATACCCAAGAAACCAAGGGGTAAAATCTCTTCCCAGACATATTGGAGAGTTTCTGATTTATTTCTATATTTGCAGGAAATCCAAAAAGACCGTTGATAAGACAATTTGCGAGCTGAACGGATCCCAAGTGATCTACGAGATTCGCCATTTGAACGTCGGAGATTTTGCTTGGATTGCCCGGGATTCGGCGGGGCATGAACTGATGTTGCCATACATAGTGGAACGCAAGAGGCTGGATGACTTCGGGATGAGCATCAGAGATGGGAGATTCCATGAGCAGAAGTTTCGTCTCATGCAAAGTGGAATTCCAAATGTAATTTATATGGTTGAGATGTACGATTCCCGACATCTTGGACTTCCCTTCCGGACAATCATGCAGGCCGCCACGAATACGAATGTCCACAACGGATTCACAGTCAAGAT
>CAKKOB020001150.1:9923-26770 GCA_918844115.2 Phlebotomus perniciosus | reverse complement strand
GACGCCTCAGCCGGAGAGTCTGCCCTAGCTAGGATAGCCGTGTCGTCTGCGTAAGTGGCCATAGTAGTCGAGGGAGATGTCGGTAAATCAGATGTATACAAGAGAAACAATACGGGACCAAGCAATATCATATAATCTTCTTTATGAGATTGAAATGAAATTTGCTTTGAAATAATGCTTAACAAATCGATTTCCCAAAAAAAATTTCCTATTCATACTAAAAAAAATTATTTGTTGTAATTAATACGTGTTTCACCCCCTTCCGCCACCTTCGGTAAATCATGATTTGGAAGATCTCATTATATCTAGAAGTGGATTACCTACATTTCCTTTAAACGTTGCACACAAAATATTACTCATTTTATACTCCCCCTATCACTTAATAGTTGTAAAATCAGCTATTTATTCGAAGTAGTGGAAAATAAGGTAGGTACTGGCCGTACTAGCCAAAAGTGGTTACTACACTAATATTTCTCATGTCTAAATTTTATCTTACATAGTTTGAAAACATTCTCAAAGTTTATTCTACTCGTTTCTAGTTTATTCTTATGATCATCTTTGCAATCAAATTGATTAAGAACAGTTCGAACCTAAAACTATTCTGGAATCAAGAATGAAGAATATTCGTACTTATCTATACCTATTAGATTCAGGATCAACTCTTTAACGCGTGAATTAAAATTTCTCTCCCTTAAAAGCAACCCTGTTAACAAATAGCAATTTGGGTAGGTACCTACAGAAAAAAAATTTAAATTTTCACTTCCTAAATTGTATGTTGTCATCAAAACCTCCAAACACTGGGCGTTTGGATTTCTCTGTGTGTAGTTTGCAACAGAATACATGTGTGGCCCAACACAAAAGTGTGGTATAGCGAGACACGCGTGTATATAGCCTTTCCCACCTGCGCTTGTTCATTTAATCACCCTTTCACCTTCGCCCCTCGCATCGCGTCAATCCTCGAAGCTTCTCTCTCGCGCTCCCTGTTTGTCTCTGCTCCGGCAATTCAGCACTTTCTTGTTCACGCTCATGCGCCCCTACTTCCTGTGCGCCCCCCTTACCTCCCCCTCCCCAATATGTAGGACATTTTCCGTGTTTATTGCCACGAAAAGTCTGGCCTCTGGATTTCGGCGGTTTTGAGGATATTTCGCCATTGATTTGGGCAATGGGGGGTGAGATGGAGCCCTTCTGGGGGAGGGAGGGAGCCTCATGGGACACCGGCTAGTTGGCTTCCACTGTGTTGCTCTTCCTACCTTACTGCCTTCAATACATTTGCAGATGCACAAGTTTGCAGTGAGTGTCGAACAGCACGCTATAAAGGGTCGCCAGTGTTGCTGGAGCCCTCAGTTAAGAAGTGACTCTCGTGCCGTTAAGACGTATCTCTCACGGTTGATAATCTCCGAGAACTTTGCTGCGTCTCCAAGGGAGTATCAGGGAATTATCCGTGCTACACAATATCGAGTGGTTCCGAGTGAAACGAGTGTTAATAATTCAGAGTAAATCATTCACCATCTCAACTGTTACCATCTCATGCAATCCCCATTTGGGAGTCTGTGAATGTGGCAAGAGAAATTTACGAGGAAGTGAATGAGCAAATAATCAATTTCACCTGAAATATTAATCCATCTCAGTTGAGTGACAATGAATCAAGTGTCCTTTCTGTACATGATCTCCTTGGTGGGAATTCTTGTGGCCACCGAGAGTATAACAGCGGAAATACCCATTAGTGAGCAAGTGTCGTTAATGTCGAAGCAATTAAATGCACTGATGACGAGGCGTCGTGAGGATTATCAACTGCTGGAGGAGAATCTCAAGAAGTTCGTTAGGCAAAATGCTCAGCAATACACAACAGTTGATGTACGGGAGGAAATTAATCAATTGAGGTAATTAGAAACAATATTCTCCCACAGCACTTGCCCACCACCTTTTACCGCCCACGAAACTTTCCCTCCCCCACCCCCCATTTGCAAGAAGAGAGAAAAAAGCGCTAAAGCAAGGGATTAAGACACTGCCGCGTGCTCGAGGGTATGAAGATAAATGAAGTGATTATTCTGGTGAATTGTGATTTGGCTTTGGTTACGCTGAGAAATTGATCCTGGGTGTAGATTCATGGTATTTCTATTGTCATGCTTACCTAACATATTTAGTTAAGCTGAGAAGTTGAACTGAAGAAGGTATTGCATCACATGCTTTGCTTGAGGGGATTAAAACATTATTATGACTCCTCAAGCTTTAAAGTAATAATTCTGCAAGAAATCCTGTTTATTTTAGCATGCATTGAATGCGTTTAAAGCCCTTAAATAATCTTTAAGAAATTTATTTATGGAATTATAGAAGAAGATTCTATATTCTCTTGAAAATATAGGTATCTTGCTATCTGACGACTGAAAAGTGGAGCATCTTTTTTAACGGGCTCTTGATGAATGAATTCAAAATCACTGTTAATGATTAATAGAATTTATCAGTATATAGTTTAATAAATTATCTAACAAAATAGAATGAAAAAGTCTAAACTTACAAAATGTTTACCAGTTTCCTAGAAAATTGGTTTGGATCTATAATTTTAAATCAATTTCACGCAGATTTTTCATATTTTGTCAAACTTGACTTGGTAAAAGCCTATTTTTAGGCAATTTATGTCGCTTATTTAAAATTTGCGGCTTTTTAGGAAAATTTTAAGATAAATTTTAGTAATTTGTATACGATCTTTTTCAGGAATAGGATCTTGAAGTATTAAATTTTGAGTTTTTGAGGATTGAAAAACTGCGAAATCACTAATATTTAAAGCCCTTTTTATTGATAATAAAAAAAGTGATTTTGCGGTTTTTCAAAAGTAAAAAAAACTCAAAATTTGAGAATTTTATTAAACTTTTTCTAAAAATAAAACTTGGCCATACATATTAAAATTTTCTATACAAATTTGAATACAAAATTTAAACTTAAATTTAATGCAAAAAGTCAGCTCTAAACCTGAAACTAACCCTATAAATTTTAAGCCAGCTTTAAGCTTTAAGTCAGCTTATAGCGAGCCTTGTCCTTTAAGCTTAAAGGCAGCTTCAAGCTTAAAGGCAGCTTCAAGCTTAAAGTCAGCTTCAAGCTTAAAGGCAGCTTCAAGCTTAAAGGCAGCTTCAAGCTTAAAGCCAGTTTCAAGTTTTAAGTTGACTTTGAGGCTTAAAACCCAACCATAAGCTTTAAACCAACTTCTTGAGCTTTAAGCTCACTTTTTAAGCTTTAAGTCAACTTGAATTCTTAGCTAAGTTTTAAGTCACTTTCAAGATTTAAGCCAGTCTAAGTTTCACCCCAATCGATAAATTACACAATTTCTCCTTTTCACGAGAAACCATAGCGAGTTCTGGTAATAAAGGACCGACTCCTGTTCCTTCAGCCGTGTCCCCATTTATCATTTGTGCCTGCCCATGGCAAAAAGGCACCCATAGTATCAAATGCTTTGGCCGTAATATAATTTTGAGGTGTAATTTACATTTGAAAAAGCGGCAAAAGAATAAACTTTCCACTGAATAATTGGGAATGAGTGATTAAAATATATTAATTTCGGTGGCACAATAAATAATTCAATTTTCAATGAAAGGCAAATGGCACGCACGCACGAATTGACTAACTATGTATTTAGGGATATTAGCGTGCAAATCATGTATATAATGTAGCTTATATAGACTTTTTTTCCTCCTGCCACGCCAAAACCATTTTCAATGATATTTAATATTTTCGCCACTGTTGTATGTTCATCTGGAGGGTTTTGTTTTTTTTCTTCTCCTTTCTCTTTTCTCAACTCACGACTGGTTCATATCGTAAAAGGATATTTATGGTGCTATTCCGACTAAGAAAAATCCTTATACCTCCTTAGCATATTCAGGGTTAAAAACATCCGCATTTCACCTCAAAATTATACGTACTTTTACGAGGTATTTTGGGGCTGATGAGATGCATCAAAATGAAAAGTCGAGGAAGTGGAGAACAACGTTGGAAAGGGTGTGTATTTCATCCCTCAAGATATTTTACTTGGGGAAAAGTTATTGAAAACTCCAGAGGAGAGGAGTAAAAGTTGTATAAACTCAATTGTTCCCCAATTAGACATTCTCACACGAGAAACTCCCCCCTCCCCCTTCGCACTCCTTCCGCCAATTGCCATATTCTGCAGCTCCACTCACAATTAACTTAAAGTTTAAAACCATCAGGAGAAGATGCCACTTCCGGGGGGAATTTATTAAATTTATTTTTATTAAAACTCCTCAAGATGTTAAACTCGATGATTGGCATGAGAAGAAGGGATGAAGTTGACTTTAAATTCTCAGGAGAAGAATTCAGAAACTTAAAGTGACGCATCATTATGTTGAAGGAAGTTTAGCAAATGATGTGAAAACAGGGGGAGAAAATTATGCATATTAACTAGCACAGAAACATCCCACGTATGTATAGCAAAATACATTGCAAATTTGCTTAACCCCCATGAGCTGCTTTACATAAACACGAAAGCTTATTAGGAAATTTTCAATTAGACCTGTGAATACGGAAATACTCATGAAACTTCCTCTGACTCCCTAGGAGACTCAGCGGAGGTGTTTCAGGTCAATTGAAGTGGCCCAGCAGCTGCATATTTGATCCCATTTTATTATTATTTGTATACGAATTGACTGAATTACTGGACATTTCAGGATCCACCATATCCTCCCTTTTAAGCAAACAGTCACTCTTGGAGGCACTAATTTAGATCAAAGGCATTAGCCTTTGATTGAAAAGCCAAAATGCGAGATATTTCGAACTTCTATCGAATAAACCGTTTTGGTAGAAACTTTAGCACAAAAACCATTATGTTCTCAATTCAAAAATTCTTTTTAAAACCATGTTTTATTTATTGTAAACAGTGTTTATTATTATTAGAGCTACCTCCTCACCTTAAAAATATCGCTGAATACCGCATCGGATTTGAATGAGTGGTGTAACGGTTTTTTATTCAAAATAAAATAACAGCTAACTAAAATCCTAAAATTATATGTACTTCCCAATAAATAGACTCCAACGGAATTCCATAGTAGCGTTAAAATGTAAAGAGTTTGGAAAGCTCCTATGGAATTCCATGTAGAATTCCTGCGGAAAGTTCTTGAGAAAATTTAATCTTGAGTAGATCTTTCGTATAGATAGGAATTCCTCGTGGATTTCCATAAGAGTACTCCGCATAATGCTCCAGTGGAATTCCAGTGTACTTTTCCATATTTCAGTGAGTTACTCAGGAACTCTCATATGGAAATCCATTAGGATTTCCACAGGAGAGTTCCATGGGAATCTTGCACAATTTTACAATTTTCCGCATGTAAACTAATCGACACATGAAACATATACAACGCATTTATTTTGCTTATTTAAGTATTTAAATGATTTTTAAGTAGATTTAAAAATATATTGGAGTAAAGTGAAATTGTAAAGCGTTTCTTTATTGGCTTGTCTCACTATGTCAGCTCGAAATAATCTCCAGCAGTTTTAAAAACAAACTTAAATAAAAGTTTTAATGGGTTAAAATTATACAGTGACATAATATATTTTAGCACTTTGAAGAGATAAACTACTAGAATATAAAACATGTTTCCTGATTTAAAATTCAATTTATCCCGAGTTTTATGAACTTGTACTAAAGTTACATTTAATTTTCTCAAACCTCATCTGTTATCAACTGATTATGCCATATAAATTTGTTCTCCGCTGCTGTTGCGTATTTGTGGGCAATTTCCTCTCATTCTCTATACAAATACTCACAATGAATTCAAATTTGTGGAAGAAATAAATGGCAACATATAGGGATGTTTCCCTGAAGGAAACAAACTCATTACACAAATATCATGAACTTCTCTCCATCATATCAATTCATCAACTATTCGTGTCGTCCCTTTAGGAAAGAACTGAAGATACTGAGGGAGGGATCCTCGGGGTCGAATGAGCATCTCACGGCACAATGGCTCACGAGAACCATCGCCGAGTTGAGGTCGGAATTGGCTGAATTACAGCAAACATCATCAGCATCGTCAAAGGATTTTCAGCAGCGCACTCAGATGATTGAGGATATTAGTGGACTGAGGGAGGATGTCAAGACGCTGAAACTGGAGATTGAGGCGCTCCGTGAGCGTCAAGAGAGGGCAGACAAGCTCATTCATGAGCTGAGGAATGAGGCGATCCAGAATAGCGGAGATCTGCGAAGGAGTCTCAAGCACAAGAGCCAGGTGGGTAATATTGAAAAATTGACTGGGGTGACACTGTGGTTTTCGCAGAAGCATTAACGAGTGGGATTAAGAGTTTGATGTCTATTCATGAGACCATAATTTGAGGGATGAACAGCAGGTGTTAACCTTATGATTAAATGTCGCCACAGTGACGAGCAAATCAGGTCGAGAGGGACTCAAATTAAAATGCCGTAAAATGTGAAGCAACATGTAGGTTTGCGCCTCTGTGGCTTTTTTGGGCCATTAAATTAATTTTTGTTTTTTAATGGATGTTTTTTTGCTGAAAATGTCACAGATATGGGGTAGGGAATGTCTCTCTAAAATGATATGAAGATTAATTTACATATATTCTGTATTTCGTGTCCATACGCGATGACAAGACGTCGGAATTATTTATGTTGAAATAAATTCCGCCAAAATTGAGAGAAAATCCTTTGTTTTTAAATTAGGTCGGTAAAAAGTTTGTTGTTATTTTTCAAAATTTTGTTGAAATTGGAATCTGAGATTGGAAAAATGTCATCTTACTGTTTTTTAGTCTGCCCATAATGTATTTACACATAGGTAATAGCCAAAAAGTGGCAGATAAGAGTTTCGTATTTTCGGAGACTCCTCTAAATTTAACTCAATTACCATCGACAAGCTCTTCTTTTTTTGTGCATTTGAATGAAAGAGCGTAGGTAACGTCTTTAGAAGTCGAAGTCCTTTGAGTTTTCAAAGACGATCTCAAAAACTTTTATGAGCATTTTGGAAAATTTTGAAGATTTTGGACCAGCTTCAAAAATTCATTTAAAACTTTTGAAAGTTATAAAATTTATGTGAAGATTTTAAAGATAATTCACGAGCTTTAAGAAATGTAAACTTCAAGGGGGAGATATTATTCCCCTTATTTTTTAGAAATGTTAAAATTAATGAGCTTTCAAAACAAATTAAGAGCTTTTTTGATCATTTTTAACAGCATTTTGATTGGGTTGTGAGCTTTAAGAATTTATAATATTTAGAGCTTTTTGAACTTACTCCGAATCTGGAGAACTTACCTATACTATAATTTTGAAAAATTTCTATGACTCTTAATAAAATTCCAGAGTTTTTTTTTTAAAAACATTTTTTTAAAATATTCTCGAAAAATTATAGGGAAAATTCGAGCTTTGTTCAAAGCTTTCTAAACTTATTGTAATGCTTCTACAAAAAAAAACTTGACAAGAATTGAAAAAGTCTGGAAAAATTACGAAACTTTTTAATTATTTTTGGGACTTAGGAATTTGTTTAGAGCTTTTTCTAAGATAACGTCGAGTTTTTAACAACTTATCAAATTAAATTATCGACCTTTCATTAGATATTCATTGGTTTAAAAATTTGAAAACTTTTATAGATTTTTAAAAAGCTTTATGAGGAGCTGTTAGTTGTTTTGGGATGAAAGTTCTGTAAAGCTTCCGTAGTTCCCTTGAGAGCTTTTATACAAAATGTAGTAAGTAGAGGTTTTATAGTATAATATCTCTTCCTTGGCCTAAAACGATGCCAAACAAAATGATTTCACTTATCTCTTCTATTCATGATATCAATAAATCGCTAAATTCTTATTTCTTGATTTTTATCCAAATTATTTTTCAAGAGAAACGAATTAACCTTCTCAAACGCCCTCCTTTTTATATTTCTATGTTTTTATCTTATTTATTTTCCGTTTAGCTAGGTTCAATTTTCGCCAAATATCCGCTAATTAAAGCAAAATTTATTAATGGATTTGCGAAATTCCACTAGCAGCCAAAGTCGACTGATAAATATTATATGTTCCCTGAATACTTTATGATCCGCTCTCACTGAGCATATATACATAGATTTGGATTAGACTACAGACTAGATTATTTTGCAATAATGATTCCATTAATATTTCTTTTTTGTTTTCTCTAAAATTCGCGACTCTCACCCCTTCCCCAAAAACCTTTTCGTATACCTAATTTTGTACTGATCCTCCAGATTTTGCCAACCGACGAAATTCATTATGAAGATGTAATAATTCACTGCCGTACTTGCCTTATGGTTGATTTTTTTTCATCCGTGTTTCTGGGGCTCTTTTTCCTGCCATTCTCTCAACAGGAAACCTCAGTTTATGTGTCTGGTGTTTTTTTCTCTCCTCGCCGAAATTTACTGTGGAATTCATTTTTGGAATGAAGAAAACTCACTTAAGACATATTTGGTGGTGGTTTCAATTATGAAAGGAGGTTGAAATTGGATTTTTTGAAGAGAGGATTTCTCAAGTGGACACACAAACTGATTGCCTTTCTCGGTGAACATAGGAAGTTTTCTATGAAGCAGATGGTATAGGTGGAAGGAGTTTCTCGCTTTGAGAAATTTTTGTTATTCAAAAATTCACCGAAACTGATGGCACAACATTTGTCTTTCGGGTTGCGCATCTTTGGCGCTCGAGGAAGTGAATTCTTTTAAAAAATGCAGCATGTCTGATGCAAACGGCCAGGCATTACATTATTGGAAACGAATTATGCCAGAGAAAATCAAGATAATTGTGCTGCTGTTTTCCATGTCAAAATGTTGGGTGTTTTTGTCCAACGCATGAGTATGTCGACAATTCATCAATTTTAGAGGCAGGTGCAACATTTCTTCAGCCACTCTCATACCTCTTCCATTGCGGCCCGTTCTCCCAAAAACCGAATGATACTTGGCTCTTTTGACCGTGCTCCAGGTGAATTTTTCAAGTTTTATATACTCCGTATTGCCTTCGATTCTGCTTTTTTTCTGTCTTCGCCTCTGTATTTATCCAAATGTGCGGCATGTGGAAAAAAAAGATTCTATAAGAGAGTGGTTTAATCAACCTCTTTTTGGCCTCTTCTCCCTCGAGAGCTTTCTTTTATATACTCACCACAATCTCATTTGTTGAGGTGTTTCTCCTCTGTCGATATATTATCACAAGGGAGGGCGAAGGAGAGCGCCAACAAGATGTTCGATTGATGGTAACTTGCTGACCAAGACTTTTTTTTTATTCACATTTCACTCTCTGCAAAAATTCACAAAAACGACTCTCAACAAATAAAAGGTGAACGAAAAAGCCGAATCCATTTCATATACCGGGGAGTATTTACATAATGAAAAAAAGTTCTTTGAAAAATAATACTGAGAGATATTACCAAAAATAAATTTCACCCTCTGAATCAACATCTTTGTTTATTCCATCCACATCAATGCAATTATTAAATTTGCATTTCGCTCTACTTTTCAACACCGAGAGTACTCTTTGAGTATTTATACAGGTGCCTTTGGTTTTTCTAATTTCACAGGTGAATAGTTCAGCAGTTGAGAGTTGGGTTAATTAAAAAAGAAACTGATTTTTGTGAAATATAACTTTTATAGATAAGGGATGACCAGAAGTCAGTTGAGTCCAGTTAAAAATTTACACTTGACGCCATGTTAGTTCCATTGCTGGCTTGCCAGTGGATTTGCGCGAAAATTCTCAAATAACCTCAATCGTATTTGTGACGAATTTCCCTCATTTTCGCATAAAATCAATCAAAAACCACTTCGATAATCACCCTCCCTACAGCGTTTTCTAGCCTCTAAAGGCTGAAGAAAATAGATTTTTCTTGAAAAATTAACAAAAACTGTTTTCGGCGAAACGCTGTCAAGTGTCAAAAAGAACTTGTGAACCGAATTTCCATGTAAAAATGAAAAATATATGTAAAATTGGGAAATATACATAGAAAATCATATTTTTAAGAGTCTAGTGAGGATTATATTGGAAATCCTAATAAAACTTCAGCTTCAAATGTGATTGAGGTTATTTGAAAAATAAGGCGGGAATAAATGGGGTTGCCAATGCCAGGTGAAACTGTCAGTTGGTTTGCCATACTTTGTCGTAAATTTCAACTGGCTTCTCATCCTTGTTTTATAAGACATTTTTCGATACTAAAACGCATATTATTATTAGAATTTGATACTAAATAATATTTTAATCAGTTTGAGATTCAAAGGAATGGTAATTTAATTGTTTATGGTTGCAAAAACCTGAACCTGAGCAGAAAACAAGAATCGAATATGGCTGTCTTAGACGCCATTACAGAATTCTAGCGTTTTTAGTTTTCTTTTTCATGAATACCCTGAATATTTGTCTTAAAACTTTTAAATTGCTAATAATAATAAAAAAGCATATATGTATGTATATCCAAATATTGACAACACAAAAAATGCCCTAAATCATATTTTGATGAGTTATCAAAGTAAGGTTATATTTGAACACTTTCCAGTCTGTGATTTTAGCAAATTCCCTCGCGGCTTTGAAAAACAAATAATGCATCTCAATTAAAGTGTTCGCATCAGTCGAACGACTGTCAATGGAAAATATCGTATATCGGAAAAATCAACAGAATATAAATTACAGAGAGATGACATAAAAAGCGAAAGCGATTTCCCGAAGCGCTCATAATTCAATGGAGGATTTCAATTATTTTTATAAATTCACTACATATATATGTATAAAAAAATATAGCTGCAAGTGTTGAGAGGGTTGAGAGCCTAGTTATTTATTACATCAACTCGATTTCAAAATTATTTCGTTGATGAATATTCTATATCTACCGAAAAAAAAGTTTGCAATCAAATGAAACTTTTTGAGAGAAAAATTTATCAAAAAATATATTCATCATCTCCCGACATATCGCGTAACACAAGTTACATGAAAAGTGTTGAATATAGAACGAACTGAAATTTGTGATTAATTAGAACATATTTTCAATTTCAAAATTAATTGAAAAATTTCCATCAAAAGGTACTAATGTTTCATCTGGCATCATCAGTATTACCTGCTGATTTAAAAATAGATATAAGTATCTCATGTTTACGTTACCACTCTACTTTTGATGTATAGAATTTCATTGCGGTCCCCTCTATTCAAAAATATGGAAAATTTTGTGAAATTATGCATGAGTAATTGCTCAAAGAGAAGCCTCAAATTGCTTCTTGGAAACAATATTTCAGGAGCAAAGAAAAAAAGGTATCCAATCACAAAATATACGTCGTCTTCAATTTACAATGTTCATGTTTTGTACAATGTATAATACATCAATAGAGAAGGGTGACATAATTTGCCAGATTATCTCATAGTTTTGAGTTCAATCTATAGAGAAGTTATTTTATTGTTCAATTTGCAATTAATTATTGAGGAGAATTCAGTGAGACAGAAGTGCTTCACAAGCGGAAAAGATGAACATTTCTTGAAAAGAAAATCTATAAGATGTTACTAATAGCGCTGTCACATGGCAATATTTCTGTTATCAGTTGAAAACGATTTAATAGCATTTCCAGTGGAAAATCATCAAAATTCCACTAATTTCCAGTCTATTCTATTATTTGTGAAGAATTTCAAAAAATAATTTCCGGAACAGAATTTTTGCCATGTGACAGCACCATAAGTTGCACTTATCACAAATTAAATAAAGAGATGCTAAGAGCTATTAATATTTATTTTTTTTATTTATATTCTCTTTTTAATCAAGATCTGTTCATTGGAAGAAAATTGTATACTTCATTTTTTGTTTCTTTTTATTATTTTATTATTCATCTCTTATTTTCTTGTTATTTTACTAACAACTTTTCGAAAAGCTACGGGAAATACTGTAAAAACTTTCAGAATTTTAAACGAAAGAAATACCTGTACCTACCTAATAAATAAACAATTTTTACAAATTTCTCCAGAAACTTTTAAAAAATCGAAGAGCTCCGCAGAAATGTAGAGACTTGAAACAATATTTTAAAGCTCCAGGTATTGTTTAGATTTATAAGCTCTACATCATTTTCAAAAGCTCTACATTATCTTCAGGTATAATACAGAGTTTTTGAGAGCTAAAAAAGTAAATATTTAAGATATATTTAAAGAAATATAAGAAAAAGTTCAAAAATTGATGAAAAAGCTCAACATTTTTCAAAGCTCCTGATTTTTTTTAGAAAATCTAAAAAAAAAAATTAATATCTGCAGACGTTATATTTAGTTTTTGAAAGCCGAAAAAGTCTTTAAATTTTATAAAAGTTCAAAAATTGACGAAAAAGCTCAGTAGTTTTTTTTAAAGCTCCAAAAATTCATTAGAAACTCAACAATATTTTCAAAAGCTCTGAATTATCTGCAGGTGTTTGATTATATTTAAAAAAAAAGCTAAAAACAGTCTCTCTATATAACAAAAGCTAAAAAAATTTGAAAAATCTCAACAATTTTCAAAAGCTCCAGGAAATCTTTTAGAAGTTCTACAATTTATAAGCATCTACAGCTCAATATTTTCTTAGGAAACGTACCTACTTACAAAATGAAACTTTGCTTTAAAATACGTTTAACGAATTTCCAAAGCTCGGTTAGGTAAACTTTTAGAAAAATCTATTCAAAAATTTTCAATTGCATGTAAAAATTAACTATAAATTTCATGAAATTTCCGAAATTTACGATCTTGGAAAACAAAAACAGTAAAACTTAAACACTAAAAACTTAAAAGCTCAAAAATTAGCTAAAATTTCCAAGATTCTCAATTATCTTTCTATATCAAAAGGAATTCTTTTCTTTATTTTATCTTACAATTGTGCATTTTTCTAAGTGATCCCCCATTGTTTAAAATTGCATACTCCAATTATGGCTAAACGAAACTGGATGTATTGCATTATATTTAAAAGTTTCTTTTCAAAACTCTTCTTGAATATTATAATATAATGCAAATTTCATGTCTTATACTTGCTTTATATATTTCTGATTCAATGCAATTATCTAAATTTCCTCAGAAACTACCAAACACAATTGACTACATTGAACCAGAAGCGGACCATCGGATGCGCCACAGGAGGTTCATCAGACAGCAATTGCACGAGTTGGACGCTGGCCAGAAAGCTCTCTTCCGGCATGTCTCAGAGCTCCGGAACCAGCGCTCAAGTGAGCGTCTGCAGAGCGTCGAGACGGAGCAAAAACACGCCGCCTCGAAGGTCTTCAACCTCAGCCGTGAGCTCGGTCATCAGGCCACAACGATGAACAAGATGCACAGCTCCATCCTGGAACTCCTCGAGGATGTTGAGGGTATCCAGAATAAGATGGACAAGACACTTCCTGAGCTGAGACGCGAGATCTCAAAAGTTGAATTCAATGCCGCCCAAATCACTGCCCAGCAGCACTTCAGCCACGAGGAAGGTCAGAATTGCGCCAAAGCCCTCCAGGCGCTGGCAGTGAGTGTCAGTGGATTGCAAAAGGACGGCGACATCCTGCGTGCTGTTCAGCATCAAACGGATCGGCTGCAACAGGATGTGGAGCGCATAAAGTCAGGCGTGTCGATGCATCGGGAGGTCTTCCACAGTCGCCTGGAGAAGGTGAGTGGTTAGCCCCTTGGCAGGCAATTTTCCGGTTTCTTTACCATTCGGCCAACACCTGCTCGCGTCGCGCACAACTTTCGTGCGAGATAATCAAGACACGTTCGCACTTCTTTTGCGAAAACATTCTTCTTGGCCCATACGTGGACGAGTAGCTTGTTGAGTGACTTCCTAGAAATAATGCCACTCTGGCGATCTGCCGCCGTCTTACTAGGTCAACTACATATAATAAAGTTATTTTGGGGAACAATGGGGATATCTCCTTTTAGTTTTGGGGGATGAAAAATGTTTTATTACGTAAGAAAGTTTCCATAACTCACAAGGAAAGCAGAATTTAATTGGAAAAGTAACAGTATATAAGAAATTTTAAAAATAAAATTAAAAATTATTTTAAAAAACGATTGGTGTGATATCTGCTGGAAATTTTTTATCGCAGTTTTTCTTATAGATTTCTTGTATATTCTCATAAACCTCTGCGATAATACTCATAGACGATTCTCTCAAAAATGCTTTTAAACTTATAGTAAAATATCTTCTTAATTAGTTGTAGAAGATCCTTTTGGTTTCTTGGAAGTTTATCCTAATTCCTATACTCAAATCCTAAGATAAGTTAAATAACCACTCCTAAACAAGGGACAGATATTATGGTCAAAAAGACGTACACCACTTCCACGTTTTGTAGAAAAGCTCCCCAAAGTCCAATTTGAAAGCTTTGAATAGTTTTCATGTTTTCAATTTTCTTTTACTAAAGCCTTCTAAAGCTTTCTATTATAACTATCAGAAAGAGCTTTCTAATAAGAAAGCTTCATATGACTGCTTCCTAAAAAATCTTTCTAGAGCTTTCTGAACAAGCTTTTAAATAGGGAAGCTTCATTAAAAAAAAAGCTTCCTTTGGTTTTGCTTCCTAAAAAAGCTTTCTAAGAAAGGTTCTCAAAGCTTTCTATGAAAGCTGAAAATTTACAAAAGCTTTCCAGAATTTATAAAAGCTTAGTGAGAACTTCAAAAGCTCTAAAAAATTATCGGAAAGCTTTACAAATTTTCCATATTTTTTTAAAAGCTCGTAATTTTCTGCTGAGCTTTAAAACAATTTCTAAAAAGCTCTCAGTTAATCAAACTGCTACTTTTTCATACTTTTCAATGTTTAGGAATTTTCTTTAAAAACTACTGAAAGTTTTCAAAATCTCTCAAAATAATCTAAGCCTCTGCAAGAACTTCCCAAAGCTCCCGATTTTCTTTGAATGCTTTCAAAATTACTTAATTTATGTTATTTTTTCCATTTCACTTCCAAAAACTCTCGCGCACTTCCATTCAAATGTACACCACTTCAGTACATACATAATATCTCCCCCTTGCCCTCAAATTTTTAGTAAAATCGTGTTTTATTTTCTTGCAGAAGCTCAATTAAGCTTTTAGTAAAAGACAATTTATTAAAATTTGTAGTACAAGGTGTATATAAGCTATAGTTTTTCATCTTCTACAGTTTTAGAGAAATTTCATAAGTTCTAGGACAAAAATCCCAAATTTTTATGGTGAAAGCTAAAAAAATTTCTTTAAGAAGCAGCTATAAATTTCTATGAAGAACTTCTTTTAGTAATCACATTTTATGTATAATAGGCAGTCGTTACATTTTTAAGTAGTTCTAGTCAAACCATCCCTAATTTTCGTGCAAAACTCTCTTACTTTTTAAATGCTTTTACTGTTTTTTATTTAAAACTTAACTTATCTATCATATTCATAAATTGACGAAAGCTCAAAATTACTAGCAGTTTCTAGCAGCTTCTAGCAGAAGCTGCTAGAAAAACTTCTATAAATTTTTAGTCAAACTAAATTACTAATCCCTAAATTTCTTGCAGAAGCTGCTGGGAATTTACATGAAGAGCTATTGAAAAACCTTTATAGATTATTGTCAAGCTTTATTGTTCTTGGAAATATCTCTAAGTTGCTCGCAAAAAATCTCCCGCATATAAGCTTCACTTGTTTTCTAGGACAAGCTTCAGTTGATTTGTAGTAAAAGCTCAACTGGACGTCTTTATTAAAAATTGCTTCTTCTCATTTCAGTAGGAAGCTCTTTTGACTTCCTCATCTGAATATCTATACAAAACTTCTCAAACTCTCACATTTTTTTGTAATATCCTTAGTAAAGCTTCTCTATATTTCTAGTGTTTCTACTCTACAATATTTCCACCCTTGAAATTTTCTGCTATCTCTTTTTTTCTACCTTAAAAATTTTTATTATAAACTTTGTTTGAATTCCATGTATGAAAGCACATGCAATCCTCTTATATAAAATAAGCTCTCTTAAATTTCTGCTCTCTCCCTCTTCTGTTTTATTTTTCTCATTTCGTGAGGAATCTCAGAAAAATTTATAAAGATTTCGCAATAAGAACCCCTTTTATTTTGTGAGTGATCAAAAAACAAAGTTTACATAAAGTACATATAAGGAAATGAAGAAAATCCTCTTCTGGAAAACTTTCAATAGCCAATAAATTTACAATGGATTTTCGGTTGTTACGGAAAAAAATGTGATGATGAGGAAACGATTTACGTACACATCCACTGCAATAAAATCTGATTCTGAACCAGAGAACAAAGTAAATTTGGGGAAATGTTCCAATCCCTGGAGGGCTCCCCCCCCCACCCAAAAAGCGAGATGCAGTAAATTCGACGGAAAATCCTTTTCCTACAACTTAGTTTTTGACTGTGGCGGATGGCTACAAGTATTGGTAAAAGTGAAAGAACACGCAAAGTTGTGGTGAGTGGGTCAGGAATATTTGGTGGGAAAAGTTTGGGTCTATTTAGGAAGCGAAATTGGGTGCTCTCAGGCATCATGCAATAAACTCAGCCCCAAGGATCATCAAAAACGCATTGGTTTCCATTTGAACACCTCGTGCAAATTATTGCTGTTCGATTTCGATGAAACCGCTAATTGGCTATTAAATGCCCCCGAGAATGGTATGCCATAAATTCCCAATAAAGCTCCGGTGTGGGGGTGAGCTTTAAAGCTTTATTGGTCATTTTAAGAGAGCGCGTATGTTTAATCACCTCATAAAAGTTTTGTATTGTCCTTAACGGTTAATTCGATAATGAGTCCATCATGCAATTAATCGTCATTTTATGGGAAAACTTTTGCAATCGTGTTACTTTGAGTCGCACGTTTCAGTTCCTTTGGATCGGTGGGTGGGTGGGGGGGGTGGATGTAGGTCAAAAAGAAGTGCCTTTAGGGAGGAAAAGTTTCTTGTTCCGGGGAAAAGAATTTTCCTCCTTTCTCCTCTATTCACGAGA
>CAKKOB020001149.1:7984-20618 GCA_918844115.2 Phlebotomus perniciosus | reverse complement strand
CCCAGTGGAGGCGCCTGGTGTTTCAGCATAATTGCGTCTCGACTATAGGTTAACGGTTTATTTTGAAATTAATTCATCGTGCGAATTTTATATTTCTTCTCTATTTGATTTTCAATATGTGCATAATAATTATGAAATTAAATATTCAAATTATATTTAAACAATAGTCATATGACTAAAAAAAGTATCGAATTGTTCTCAATAACATTAATTTAGTAATTCATCCAAAGAAAAATATATGCTACACGCATCATCTGGTTTCCCACTGATGATTATTTCTCAACATTACCCAATTTTTATGATACTTTATAACAATTTGCAATTGATAAGATTACCGCAAAATAAAGCAAGGGTCAATAACTTTTACTTTCCTCGAATGAAAGTATTACCAAAGAAATTACAATTTAATGACGAATTTATTGGGTGTTTTCAAGTTGTACGAAAACAAAATTTTATTTCAATGAATATTTCCATGAATATTCCTGAAAGTTACATTTATATCTCACACAACCTCTCTGGCTTACTTTTGGCGATTTTTTTTGGCAAAAAGAAAATTCAATTCATGACTCGGCAAAGCAAAATTACTGACTTCACCCAAAAATTCCATAAAGAACACCTCTTTTGCGCAACTCTTGCGAATCATTTAATTACTTTTCCACGAATTTACTTGCCAATGGGGGAGCTTATTGGGAAATTTCCCACTGAAGTGGTTCAAAGTGGTTCAAGAGGGCGTTCAATAGTGCATTCACTTTTGCACTCTTTATTTGCTGGTGACACTTTTAGCAATGCAGCGGCCATTCCTCCACTTCTTGGATCTCATTCTCAAGTCATTTGCTTTGGCGCCTGCCTCCGTGACACCCGACCCCGTCATAATTATACGACTTGCGCGTGTACAAGAGCAAAATAAGTAATTAGTGAAAGATTTTCAGCCACGATGGAGCACCATTGCGCAAGTCAGTATGTCGCTAGCATTCCCACTGGAAAATGTTAGATTTCGCAACAATTACAGCTCAATTGCACCTTCCAACGGCAGGTCATCTGCCTCATCATGCTTGGCACCTCTTTTTGTGCAGCTCCTCTGCATTGGCAATAAGCTTCGAGTGCTAAGTGGCCCCTCAAGATGTGTGCAAGAAAATCACATTAGCGATTCGCCTCCTTCAGACCAGGCAAAAGTTATTTCTGAACCAGTTATGAGAGTGAACGAAATACAAGGAGGTCAAGGCAAAGTAAAAGCGCGACATGTCAAAATGCATATAGAAAAGGAGAGTGAAGCAAAAAAAAAAAGATCCAAAGATCGCGCGGGAGCAATAAAAAACTTATCATGAGAGTCATTCGAGTCATTGTAATGAAAAAACACCTGGATTGACAACTTCGATGGAAAGCCCGATGAGATGAAAGACGAACCGAAGAAAATACTTCGTAAGAAGGAAATTCCATGCAAAATTGTATAATGGAAAACGTGCTCATAGCGTCGTCTCTTTCACTTCCTCAAATAAATGTTTAATTGTCTAAATTGTTCGACTTACCGGCTCTTTCTTCAATTGTTGCATGCCAGACTGGCATTAAATATTAATTATTTTGTGTAAGTTATACTGCTTACATTGAGCATTTCAAAACATCAAAGGATCGGGGGTGGTGCTTTGTTGTCTTGTTTAGTTAAATTTGTAACTGAAAGAGATACTCGAGATACTCATGAAGTGCACGAAATCAAAGCGCAAACAGCATAAAATTGGAACTTGCCTCTGGGAGGCAAGTTCGGCAATTTTATATCCAGTTTATCATGGTTGGATCATATGTAAATGTATTATTTTTAGTATAGTCAGAAAAGGTTACAGGTTTTTGAATTGAGTAGGTAATGGCATGGTACACCTTGCACAAAAAATAATTCAATTTAAAGCATAACAGGGCTAATACTCAAATCTTTCTTTTAACTCAATATCGAGCTCAATATTAATGGCCAGATTTTGTAATTTTGAAAGAATTCATTTGTATTTCTGTCAGAGCTTTATTAGTCGAGGGATTTTTAATCTTAAGCAGAACATTGAGAAATTATTTTGGAAAATAGAAAAGCATTTTATTTATAATGGTCTGGATTTTCCAGAGATCTTTCAGCTAATTTATTCAAACCGTCTAAAAATTCCTCAAGCTTAAAAATGGTTAATCTGGCAACATTTTCCAGTTAACATTTTTCTTTAAAATTCAATTTTATGATATTGTTTATCCTTTGTGTTTGAATATTTGGACAATGTGGTTAGCAGAAAAATTCAGCCAGTATAAGATCATTAGATTTGAAAATTTAACTGAATTTTCGGGCAGTTTAACTGATAATTCAGCCAAAAAAATTGTGGAATTAAAAAATTTTGGCCAACGTCTCTCTATTACACTTTTGAGAACTTAGGGTTAACTTAGGATACACTAAGCCCCAAGAGCCAATAAGCCTTGTTTATAAATATTTTCACGAAACTTCATTATTCAATAGACCATATTCTGGTCTGGAAGTAAACCGCACTTATTGCAAGAGAACCCATTAAAAAGCCAATTCCATGTGCAATATTTTTATTTATTTATTGTCCCACTATAATCCGCACAGAATTAAAAGAGTTGGTATTTTTTAGTAACTCTCTGTTGCAAGACAAGAACAATTATCACGTTGAATGGCCGTTTTTTTGCCCCCTTCAAACCTATTGAGGATTATACGCAATGGAGCATCACAAAAATTGACGGTGAATCTCGCAAGATTCATAAAAAAAGGTGATTTGCGAGGAGGGATAGTTTTGCACATAGAAGAGACTGGATATTATAGCCCCTAATCATAAATGGGTTCTTCTGGGTGTTGGTCCGGGGGCATTGGTAGCCACCACACGGTTAATTGAAAACAGCTGACCCAGTTTCTCGGCCGGGCTCAGCTACCACTCTTCGACTGTAGAAATACCAACAAACTCACTTGATAGCGGTTCATTTGCTGCCGAGAGCTGATCTTGTGCGATTCGAGTCACCTTCTTGCGCGGTATTTTCCACCCAGAAAATCCCCCACACACTTTTCCACATTGCGGTGAAGTCCTCTGTGTCTACACGACGTTCTCACCTGCAATTGAGCTTCTGGTGCGGAATTGAGCAGTTCACTTGCATTTTTCATTCATTCGGTAATCTATCTCATAAGTTTGCCAACAAAACACTTTTATCCATTTCACGTGCAAAAGGAGGGAAGAGGAGGTGGTGCAAAAAAGATGGAAATACAATACAATACAGAGTTGATTTAATACACTGATTGTGACTGTTGGTGTAATTTTCATCCAACGAGTTTCTCATTTGGGAGGTAGAAGAAGAGGGCAAAACTTTGCGAGCAATAGCGTTCGCAAGCTTTACAACTTTCGATTGCGGTCATTCCGCTCGTGAATGCTCCCGCGACTACTTCTTGGAGCCACTCAGTACCTCCATTCGTGTGGTAGCGTAGTGATCTTCTGCACAGTGTCTACCTTTTTCCTTGACAACTTCCACCCGCACTTCTATCATAAATCCCTCGCGCCAAGACAAAAGTGTGAAGACGTTCCTCTCCCATTTGTGCATTGAAGTCTTTCGTTCGTTCTCTACTAATCGCTGAATTTTTTCTCTCTCTGTTTTCTCTCTTACAGCAAAAATCGATCACAAAATGTGGACTAAGAGTGGATTAGTTGTAGCATTCTTGGTGACTCTGGTCATCCAGCAAATTGCAGCATCACCTGCTCGTGTTAAGCGCAACGACGATCTTGACGATCATCTCGATCCCATCAATCAAGTGGTGAGTTTTTCTTATTTTACACAAAAAAAGTGATTTTCACTCCTCGCTCGGCTAATTTTTTGGACATTCCACGCAATTGTGGCAGCTAAAGACATTACAGGATGACTTTGTGTGCCAATTATGACTCAATACCACATGTTATCGAGTTATAGTTCCAACACATGAATACGGCCATTTAGATGCGTGTCAGAAAGAAATTATGCAATCCCTTTCGGTCTTCTAAATACCACAAATCGCATACAGATCTACCGTGAAAGCTTTTCATGCGCAGTTTGCAAAATCACCGAGCATCATCATTAAATGATGATCACAATTGAGATGATCGTGCATTCTTCAATAAGAAAAGAAAATTGCGAGATTGTAAAAGATCGAAAAACTTATGATCCCGTGGCTTTTTCTCCGGGTCACGGTTGCATCAAAACTTTTATGGTGTCAAAATCATCTGCATGGGATCATCTGCTCAAGTTGAGATCGCGATCACTGGCACACTTCAGTGTGATCAGCCGTCCAAAAACCACAGATAGTGAAAGTTTACTCTATTCCATCACCGGTCGTTATTAAATTTAGCAACAGTCAATCTCTTATATCTCTTTTGTATCTAAATTTGAGGGTCTTTTTTATCTCCGCCGCAGAGTGATTGTCCGATATTACGATCATGGGATTCAATGAAACAATTTTTCATAGACTTCACTAATTAATCTCCAGCCGTTCCGAGTCACTCTCTCGTGATGGATGTTTTTTTCCTACCATCACTGATATGGGTCTTTTTTGGGGGTCTCCAACACCCCTTGATGGTAGGACTTTCGCTTTCCAGATTAAGACATTCGATCTGTCATGTGGCCTTCCACTTTGCCGTGATTATTGATTGTTGATGCTGTGATTGTTTGAACATAGCTATGCAGTTACGTAAAGGCAATTTTTTTCTCTCTGTCTCAAAACTTCATCCAATTTGTTTACAATCCCAAAGAGGGACTAAACCGACTAAACATCTGTACGGTTGATTAGCAATTTTCAATGGACACGCCAACTCAGCGCATATATGACCTCACGTGAAGAATATTTTGCCTTCTCTGCCACTCTCTTCTCTCTCTCTTTCATGAATTTTCCAGGAAGATAATGCCCAATTGGAGAGGGAAAAACGAAAATTACCCGATGCAGTTTTTGGCACGAAGAACGCCCTTCTTGGATTAGTTTTCAGTGTAAGTATATGTTCTTGTATAATATGCCAATAGCCTCAGCACTCGTTCCACAGATAATTAATTCACGTGGAAAATATGTGTTAAGCACATACAATTATTCATGGTGGTTTAGGCAGAGGAGATTTATCATTTTCGCACACGACACTGTTGAGTATTTTAGCCTTAACATCTTTTGTACAAATGTCCATAGAAAATTGATTCGCTAATTGATTCGAAAACGCGCTTTATCGATGCATTGGATCAAACCAACGTGGCCAAGAATAAGCAGTACGGCATCGAGCCACCGCCACAGATTAACAGTCTGCAGAGTCTTATATCGGCCGTGATCACGCCCAAGATTCAGGCCATCACGAGTAAATTTGGCAGTCTCAGTGGATCCTTCCTCGGCGGCTCTGGCGGCGGCTTCACGACGACAGGTGGTGAGGTTGGAGATGCCTCAGGTGGTGGTGGTGGATCAGGACTTGGTGGAATTCTCACATCTCTGCTACGATTCTCCGGACCCATTCTCTCGTCGTCATCCGGAGGTGGTCAGACAAGTGGAGATGAACTCGGCGAGGATACCGATGATGACGAACGCAAATAGACAAATTCATCATGGACCACAGCATCCCTGTACATATAACCTGTATATCTCACCATCTCTAATTTATCCCAGAGCATTTAAGGGCTGAGGAGGAGGAGGAAAATTTCACAGTGCAGAAGTGACAACGCGATTGAGGCTGTGAAGCAAACATTATTGATATTTTTACATCCCAGAGACAAAGTGTAGGATTTACCCAGTTAGGAAATTGACGCTAAAGAAATCGACCTCTTGAATATATGAAAATGTTAAAACAAAAATTAACCTTGCGACATAGTCCATACGAAAAGTTACCCAGCCGATGTGGATATAGTGTATGATTTTGCCATTTTAGATGATACAAAAAAAATACAATAAAATACTCTGTATTCCATAGTGAAGCAGTTGAAATACAAAGGCGCATGTAAAGTTAAATTAAATTCACCTTCCCCACAACTGCACAAATTTCACCTGAAAAATACTGCCATTTGTGTAGCCACAAATACAATCATTTAGGTAGTCCCCATTAGTAGCTCATTATTTGTTGTATTATGGAAAAGTGTCTTTGTAAATAAGTTTTCAATTACTTTTTCTTTTTTATATATATTTTAATTGAGTGGAAAAGAATGTGTATTAAATTGATATAAGAAAAAAATCGACTTTAACTTGTCTTTTAATATACCTCCAGTGTCGCTGTCGAAAAACAGATTTATTTGTAATTTAGTCAGATGGAACGTGACAAGGTCACCGCCTCAAGAGTGACCAAATCCCAATCCAAGAGTTACCTCATTGCTGAAGAGTTATCCATTGCTCGAGTGATGTTGTTTTAAATGGCGAAATTCACGCAAACTGAAGCTCACAAACAAATAACTCATCGCAAGTGATCCATCTCGTGGGTGGAAATGACAAATCTCCTCTTTTAAGATAAATTCAATTTGCATAGAAAAATTTGCTGAATAGAATTTTCCTAACGGCTTTCCACTAACCATCTTTATGTGTCTTGGGAGCTTTTCCGAGGCAAAAAATAGCTAAAGTGGTGATTTTTCCTCTTGTTCTTGCAGGCGAGCAGCAGTTCGGGCAAGGTAGCCAAAGGTAAAGTCGGTGATGGCGATGTGGCTGAGCTTGATCGTCAGAAGACAGCTCTTGACATTCCCAGTGAACTCTTTGCCAACTCTTTGAGCACCATCAGGGGAGTCTCAAAAGCCGCGGGAGATTTAATTATGGTGAGTTCCGTTACTATTCAAAACTCTCAATTCACCACTCTTCAACGCGATTGCGTGCTTTTGGGCTCTTATTTGCAGAATTCAGCACGACGCTTTTCGGTGTTTGTTGATTTGTTCAGGCCGCTGCTTGGAAAAGCTCTCGTCATAAAGGGAATACCACTACCGCCACCTAACGCCACTCTCGAACTCGCCGGAAGCATATAGTCGGGACAACATGATCGCTATATATGAAATGCAACGGGTTGACTGACTCACTGGCGAGTGGAATTTCTGTTGCAATTTTGTACAGTTTTTGCAAAAAAAAATCACCCGCGCCAAGGTCAAGAAAATGTTTCACTCTCACTCTTGTTCGCCAGCAACCAGTTTTGCCAGCAACAAACTGACCTCAATATCAGCCAATAAGTTATTTATGCATAAAGCCATTTCAATTCGAATTTTAGTTTCAACTGTTGCATAAGGTTCCCAAAAATAAAAAAGAGAGACACACTTTTTTGACCCGTCGTGGTGCTCTTTTCAATACCTCTTTATGAAGTCATCGAGTGTCTCACTTGTAGGTAATTGTCCCTCAAATTTGTGGAATTGTTAGTGAAGTAAAGAAAAAATAAAGTGATGTTTTGTCTTGAATGAAGATGAAAGAGCGTTTCTCTTGGCGGAATTTTGTCAAACAATTTTTGTGAGTGTTTGTGTTAAAAGTCCATGACGTTGAATCAGAGAGTTAATGGGAAAAAGAAGTCAATGAAAAGATTTGGTAGCCTAATCTCGAGCATGTTTTATAGTAAAAAGCAGCAGATACTAATATTGATTCGTTTTACAAATTTTATTTTTATCTTTCAAACCTTTCATTTAGTTAAATTAAAGTTCGACATCTGCCTTTGACTAAGAATCCATTTCTGCAAGGTGCTGTGATAAAATAATAAGCTACAAGATTCTCTTGATGCATGTTGTTGATTCTATAAATGAATAGATGAAAAGTGGTTAATTACTTTAACTGTTAAGCATTAAATTTTTGAGAAAGATTACCTTGGCTGGTATCCTACAGGAAACATATCTGATTCGTCGTGAATATTTTTGATCGCTTGATCAAAATATTCTCCTTTGCAAAATCGTTCCATAAAACAAACCATCGAAAACACAACAATTAACCATTTAAACTTCATTATAATTCACAGAAAAAGTTTACAACTTTGACAATTTGCTCTATTGAACATGAGAATTTAGAAAGAGTGCATTGATTAAAATAAGAGCCACTGTTTATTATACTTCTTGCTTCTAAATGTCTAAACAAAGAACTGAAGTTTCTCTTCTTTTATATATGCATGTTTTATAGAAATCGTATGACTTCATTCACAAGAATGTTTCTTGATAAGAATATCATTTTATTGTTTCATTCAATTATTCTTTAAATAGCCAGTTTACGTACTCATTAATAAATTTCTGAATTTCGTATCGCAAAATTCTATAAAAAATTCTTCAATATCGTATAAATTTGGCAAAGTTTGTCTTATTTTTCTTATTTACTGAAACTTAACAGACATTTTAATATTAAAAGATTTTAAAGAATGTTTTCAAAAAATCGAGTAAGGGAGAGCGGAGCAGTTTCAAACACAAATTTTAGGTTTTTGATAGAATTTTCCACGAGTCGGTAATTTGTTTGAAAGTGCCCCGCCTTGGGGCACTCTCAAACAGGGCAGTTTCTCGCCCCATTTTAAGCGAATGAGACTAAACTACTATTTAATTAAATGTCTTAATAATATGCATGTTTACTGAAAGTATTGTCTATCCAATGCTTTTAGTTCCAATTTTTGACATTTTTCTCAAAATGTTAATTTTTTATTTACAGCCATATTTTTCTCAATTTAAAGGTTTTATTTGATTGTTTTAGTCACTTTACATAAATAGAAAATAAATTTAGTCATCTTGTTTTATGTTCAAGATTTATGACTGTTTGAAAGTGCCCCATTATAGTCCTAAGAATCATCATACCATAACTGAGGTAAGCTTAACCTGAGACCAACAAAAAATGCATAGTTATCTCTCTTAAATAACCTGTTTGAATTGTTATTATCAATTTTCCGACCAAGTAATTGCGAGAGTCCAGTTTTAAGTAAAAAAGTAAAATTGAAGTATTTTTAAAAGGCCGTGTTTTTTGTTTAATAGGTAATATTTTTAATAATTAAAATACAAACACGAGGATGACTATTACTTTAGCATAGATGCACCTCTGCTACCCCTTTGATATCATGGTAGGGTAGTTTAGTCTCTCCTGCTCAAAAAACTTGCCAGTAAAAAGACTTTTTTGAAACTGCCCCTGTTTGAAAGTGCCCCGCTCGCACTCCCCCCTATTATTGAACTGTTCCAAAAGACAAGACATGACCCTATAGTAATTGATCGAAAAGCTTAAAGCATTTCTCAAATCTTCTATTGTTGTCTCTATTTCCTCTATTTCCATATTTTTTACTTTTATTTTTCCCCCCTTTTAAAACTGAAAACTCATTCGAGAAAAAAAATCCCCCAGCTCAAGGATTTATCATAAATTCATTTCAAACAGATTTTATACATTGAAAGGCTTTGGCAAATCATCCCAATATTACCCATTTTATTAGTAGACCATTATTCGCAAATCGTGACGTGGCACAATTTCCGCGCTTAATCGATACGCCAACAATAAAAGTTTATGCAAATCCACAGAGTAATGCTTTGCAAAAAAAAAATCTTGATAAGACTTGGAAAATAAAACTCACCACTGCCGGTGATGGCACATGAATACTGGCCACAGATCTAGGCCGGACGTGATTTGCTAAATGGCACAGAACAACACCATCCGTGAGCGCGGGGGCGATATCTTCGGGGAGTGTCATCTTCAAGCGAGTCTCAATAATCTGCAGAGGCGAGAAATGCATTAAAAACTTTTGATTGCAAGAAGCCACACAAAAATTCTTTTACAAAATGATCCGTGAAAGACAAATTTTTCTCACCCTTCTCAGTTGCTGAATCAGCTCAGATTCCTCCTTTTGCCGATCAAATTCCCTCCTCATGGTGAAACTCAGCTTCTCCGGTGGAATTTCTCGATTCCACGAAACCGTACGATTCTGCTTAGCTCCTCCTCCCGTCTTTGATGTGCTCACAGCACTTCTGATACCATTAAGCTTAGTCCCATTCGCCGGCACTGGACTCGTCTCCTTGCTGGCCACCGGACTACTTGGCTTCACATATGAATTACATTCGTACTTCTTGCCTGCACCATTCACACCATTCTCCTGACAGACATTCCTCGATGGTGGTACCTTCTGGATGGGACGTCGTGTTGGATCCTCCTTCTTGTTATTGTCTGCATTTTGGTTTGTCATTTGGCTTGTGTTGATCAACTTGCTGAAACTATGCTGTGGCGATATTGGTGAACTTTGGCTACTATTGTTGTAATTGGGTGACGGTGTTGTTGGTGTATTGTCCTTGGAGCGATAAACCGCCGAAGACTCTTGACTGCGTTGCTGTCGCAATGCCTCCTTATACTCCCTATATGTTTGAACATTACTGAGATGCTTCTTCTCCCCGACGCCATTCTCCATCGTCGCTCCTTCCTCGCCATCCGGTGACAATTCATTAGAGTTCCCTCCATGTTTCTCCTGTTTATTCTCCTCTCCTCCATTAGTAACATCGGACTTCACATGAAGCGCCACTGGAGATCTCTTTGGACTATCATCATTTGACCATCTCTTCTCCCCCAGCCCACTATCACTCGTTGTACTGTATCCCGAATCCACTTGACGTCTCTGTCGCGGCTCCGCCACCCTCATTGACTGAGAAACAGCTGAACGTCGCAGCGTTGCATTGCCATCAATAATATTTCTACCCTCACGCACCGCCACAGTCTCCAAGTACTTAAACACATGAACCAATCCACGTACACATAGACTAGCCGGTGGACTCGTGAGTGGATTATTGTCCAACTCCAAATCCACCAAACCCGTCATCTGTCTCAACTCCACCGGTAATGTGGCAATACGATTGCAACTCACATCCAATGACACCAATTGCAATGTCGTCACCTCACGTGGCAAATAGACCAGCAGATTGTTTCTCAATGAGAGCGATCGGAGACTCCTCAGGTCACCCATGCGTGCCGGCAAGTGGGTTATTTGATTACAGGCAGCATCGAGTTCAGTCAATTTCTCCATACGTCCCAACTCTTCTGGCAACGCACTCAGACGATTGTTCCCCACCAAGAGCACTTTCAGCGGCAACAGACATATTTCTCGTGGAAGCACACACAGTTGATTACTTCTGCAAAGTTAGAGAATAAAAAATTTATTGAAGTGGTTGAAGTATTAGCTAAATTTTAGGCATTGGGTTTGCATTCTGGCTATAAATAAGTCACTTTAGATGCGTCAAATCCATCTTACTGAATAGTCAAATGAATAAATCATTTCGTTTACACAAAATCATTTCTTTGAAAAGGACTATTCATATCTGAAACGCAAACCCAATTCCATTAAATGCCTATTATTCAACCAATACGCAAATCCTTTTGGAAATAAGACACTCACCGTAAATCTAGATATGTTAGTGAACGCAATCCCTTGACCGTCTCGGGGATTGAACGTATTGCATTGTGGTAGACGAGGAGAGTTTCGAGAAATGGGAATGATGTCACATCTTCAGGCAGTTCGCAGAAGCGATTTCGTGATAAATCTGCAAAGAAAATATTATTATAGTTAATGAGTCACAATCATTATTTAAATTGCCACCAGATAATGGACTCAATTTGAAGATTTTTTAGGACTCCAAAAAATAATTCCCGAGTAGCCAATTCAACTTTCTCCTTGCAACTCGAAATTATTAAGATATAATCAAGACCCTTATATTGGAGATTCTATTGCGGAAAGTCTTTAAAATTTTAATATTACCCATTAGTTAGCAAAATTATGCTGATTGCAAAATTTTTAACCATATTGAAAGACAAAATTAGGTAATTTACACATGAAATATGGCAATATTTGAATACTTGGAGGCTGTCCAATAACTATAGCTTATGTAAGATAAGAATTAATGCAAATAACACAGATTTGCAAACATTCATTTCATCAAAACAGAAGTTATCTTATTATATTTAAGAAAATATGACTACATTTTCTTTTTAAAATGGTCGCCCCAAGAGACTAACTATATTTAAAAAGATCCAAATTTTCATATTAAAAGTGATAAATCACTTTAGATATCTGATCATAATCAGGCACTGTTTCTGACAACATTTTAGACCAAACATGCCACTTTGACCTCTTTTGATCTGACAATTTTATATAAAGAGACTCCCTGCGTCACTTCACATTAATCAGTAGGAAATTTTATTGCAACATCCAATTCCTGCTGTTTCTCAATGAAAACAACCCAGGAAGAGTAAAGAAGCTTTAATTCTAAATTAAGTGTAAAGCCATTAAGATGTACAATGATGGATATACGAAGAGCTTCTGATGCTCACACGAATTAATTGAGTGAATCGGTTGCGATTTCTACACACAATATTCTTGTACGATGAATAACAACTAAAAAAAATCCTCAACATTTTGCGTTCTTTCCGATGAGACACGCATAGTAAAATCATTAGCATAAAACCTTCCTTTTCAATCACACTTTTCTCTCTTTTTTTTTGTTCTCTCTCTCCAAAATGCACACGACAATGGTGCGGAAAAAAGTGTAAATTTACATAAAGAAAAAAATGTTTAAATGTCCACAGAATTCAAAAGACCAAACACTCAGTATGAATAGGAATTAATTAGGGGCTTGAAGAAGGGGAGGGAGATATAGGCATGATACTCTGATGAGTCTGGAATTTTATATTTTCACTCTTTTGACTGTTTAATGGTTCGGTCGTTTTTTT
>CAKKOB020001148.1:0-26831 GCA_918844115.2 Phlebotomus perniciosus | reverse complement strand
ACATGTAATTAAATGTATAAAAATTCCATGTAATTTAATCACAGATCCGTTGCCAACTTCACGTTTGTTTTGGTGCGGAAAATGTCAACATCGTTCACGGAAGCGTTCAAGTTTTACAAAAGGAAAAACCCTTTCCCGGACTTGTCAGGAGTTGTTGACCCCCGAGACCCTAAATTTAAAGTAAATAATATCTTATTCCACCCCAGAAACCATTTTAATTTACTAATTTATCGCAGGAACTGCTAAAAAGTGTTGCTGTTGACTTCCAACCTCAAAATTCGCCGAGCTTCGGCCTCCGGCCGCCGGAAACTTGGCGAGTTTGGGAACTGAAAACCCATCCGGGACTTCTAATCATCCAGAATCCCTTCACTGCCTTAGGACAAAGGTACTGGATCGCCAGGTGTCTTCGAGATTTCCCAAAACACCCTCATCGGACGAATTTGCAAACACAGAATCTTCCGGAAAGCGTCCGGCGGGACTTGTGGGCTTTCTTCACCAAACAGGAGGATGAAAGCGTGCGCAGGAGAGTGAAATCCTGCTTGAGATGGTCCACACTGGGCTATCATCACGATTGGGACAGGAAAATCTACAGTGAGGTGGAGAAAAATCAGTTTCCGGAGGATTTATTCACTCTTACTCGGATTCTGGGGCAGATCCTTGGCTTCCGGGGGTTTAGAGCTGAAGCTGCAATTGTTAATTTTTATCCTCAGGGTAGTACTTTAGCTGGTCACACAGATCACTCGGAATTGGATCTCGAAGCGCCGCTTTTCTCCATCAGTTTCGGTCAGGAGGCGATTTTCCTGATTGGAGGCACTTCCAAGGACGCCCCAGCGACTCCATTAAGACTCCACAGTGGCGATGTGGTTGTGATGTCGCGTCAGAGCAGATTATGCTACCACGCAGTGCCGAAGATTCTCTCAGGCGGAGAACGAGTCTGGAATCCGGAGACTCACTGTGCGGAAGCGCCATCTGACGGGATGGATGGGGATTTGTGGGCAATGTGCAGAGATAATGTCTTCTGGACGCCCTTCGATCAGTATCTGAGCGATTGTCGCATCAATCTCAACATCCGGCAGGTTCTGGTCGCCGACGCGATGACGCTGCAAGAGAAAGAGACCGGAGAATGCGCTCGGCTCCCGCTGGGCAGTCAAGGCGTCACGTGCTCCATCAATCCGTCAACTCTGGAGGCGTGATGGTGAGGAATTCCTAACAGCATTCACACCCAGAGATGCAGAATGTGGAGCAAAAGTTGTTTTCTTTTTATTTCTTTTGATCAATTGTAAATATTATGCTTTTTATTTTAAAGAAAAATAAATTAAAGAAAGTTTTTTTTTTTGTAATTTTCTGTGTTTGTTAGAAGTTGAGGAAATTTCCAAGGGGGAATCATTTGGTCGATTTTATAATATTCGTCAAGGGGGAGATATTATGATCAGGAGTTAGTGTACATTTCAATGGAAGTGCATGAGAGCTTTACGTATAGAGTGGATGAAAATACTAAGTCATGTAATTTTGGAAGCATCCAAGGCAGATCTGGAGCTTTGAGAAGTTCTCCCGGTGAATTGAATTTTTAAAGAACTTTTAAAAATTTCAGGAAATTGACGAACTTTTAAAAAAAGTTGGTTAGCTCAAAGCTTTCTAAAATTGCTGTAAAGCTCTGCAGAAACTTATGAGCATTTAAAAACATTCTGGAAAAATAGTTAACGGATATTTTTAGAGTTTTTGAAGTTCTCGCTAAGTTTTTAAAAATTCTGGAGAGCTTTCTTAGAAAGTTTCTTAGAATGCTTTCTTAAAAGCTTTAGAAGTGATTCTTAAATAGTTTAAAAATTGTCTTTAACAGCATTAGAAAGCATTCTTATAAAGCTTTGACAGCTTTAAAAAGCTTTTTCAAAAGCTTTAGAAAGCTGTTTTAAATAGCTTTAGAAAGCTGTCTTTAACAGCTTTAGAAAGCTTCCTTCAACAGCATTAGAAAGCTTATTTAAAAAGAAAAATCTTTATAAAGCTTTCTTGAACAGCTTTAGAAGGATTTAGTACAGAAAATAAAATTGAGAGGATGGAACCACCTGAAAGCTTCCGAATTGAAGCTTTGGGGAGCTTTTCAACAAAATATGAAACAGTTTTACTTCTTTTTAACTATAATATCTCCTCTTTGATATTCGTTTAAGATTCTTTTTTTATTTGATCCTCTGTTTACGAGAATATTGCGAATATTTGTGAATATTTAAACCTAGGTAAGATTCGAATTATTCCAATGTTTCTCACAAACAGTTTACTCCTAGATAATTGCCCCCTAGAAATTTCCCTCTCTTGCAAAAGCTTTGTTACTCATTTGCATGCTTGTTCGGAAACACGCTCGAAAGTTTGTTTAAGGGAATTCAGGAGTTTTAGCATGAAATTTATGCATTAGAACAGTTTGTAGTTTGTTAAAAAATTAGTTAAATATGCCAGAAAGTTAATATTTGGAATTCAAATTCAACATTTGACCTGAAAATTATGTAAATTAAGCTTTTTTTGAGCTTGGATCTTACCAAATTGGTTTAATTCTAGATCTGAACAGCTAGTTTAATTTTCTCAAAGATAGATTAATCTAGGCTAAATTCATTAGTTTTATATCTAAAATAGTCCTGGATTAGAACTTATAAAATGCTCTTAATCCTAACCAGATTGGTTTAGTCCTAAATCTGGTAAAATTTTAATAAATTTTATCAAGATTCTTTTAAGCTGATTCTTAATCTGGAATCATTTTGGGCTAGTTCTGGATTACAGTTGATTAATCAATGATTAATATTAATTAGGTATACTTACTTGTAAATAATTACCTACTTAAAGACAAAAAAAAAACTAGTGACTCTAAGAAAAATCTAAAGATAATATTGAAGGCTCAGAATCATCTTGTGGGCGAATGAGGAGCAACAAGAGCATCATAAAACATCCCAAAAGGCAATAATTAATTACAATTAAAACGATGACAGATTAAATTTATCATTCACTCTCGTGTTTATTGCTTTATGTTCTGCCTCCTGATTTCCTCTCACTCGATATACCTAAAAATATTTTTTCAATATATTATTCCTCTTCATCACCCAAACAGTCCTTATCCCCAAATCGGATCTCTTTCAACTCGAAATTTGTCTGAGGCTGAGCTTAAAAAAAGTCATAACATGACGCGATGTAATTAATGAATTAAATCGCGAAAGAGTGAGAAAATAAATTGAAAATCATCAAATGAGAAATTATATGTGTGTTTTTGTGCCATGTTCTTGTTTTTGTGTCCTTTAAAAAAATAATTTTTTTACTGCTCTGCCAAAAAAATTTAAAAGACTGCCGAAACGGCCGAAACATTGAAATAATTCCATTATGAATGACAACGAATTGTAATAAATGACTATTTAAGTGACACTTTGAGGTGCTCTCGAGTGAATTTGCACGAAAATCAATCATTCAGGTATGTTAATATTCGATATTAATTGCAATGATTACAACTGGATAATTTATTAAATTGATCCAGAGACAGTGATTGATAACATTTCAATTGATTCTCTACTGAAGGAGCACATTTTTCACATGGAAAAATAAATCAATTTGAATGCTCTTTTTTCTCTCTCTCTCTCTGGAATCGCTTCGCAGATTTTCCATCAGCATAAAATTCCAAATAAAATTACGCACATTTTCCCCAGTCAAATATCCTATAAAGTGGTCATGTCACCCACATTTTTCTATATCATGTGAGCAAATTGGCTGGCAAAAGATCTCACACACAAAATCCAAATTGATCGCCTCCAGGTTGATTGACATTTTTATTTGAAACACGCCAAAATTGCCATCAAAAGAAAGAGGAAATACAAAAACCAACAATACGTGAAAGTGTGACAGTTTTTTCATGTGCTCGAAATATTATATTAAAATAGAACCAAGGGGGAAAAAGTGCGCGAATATACACGTGACAATAAATTCTGATGGATATAGTGCAAAATATCAAAGAGTATTTGAACATCAATTAAACTGAAATTATAAACGAAAATTTCACATAAATCTAAAAACAAGGGGGAGATATTATGGTCAGAAGGGTCAGAAGTGGTGTACATTTGAATGGAAGTACGTGTGAGCTTTAAGAAGGGGAGTGGAAGTGCTAAGATAACTCACGAAACTTTGAAAACTTCAAAAGAAGAGCTGGAGCTTTGAGAAGTACTTCCAGAGCTTTTAAACTTTTTGAAAACTTTCAGAAGCTTTTAAGGAAATTCCTAAACTTTGATAAATGTAATTTAGATTAGATGAAAGCTTTCTAAAATTGATGTAAAACTCTACAGAAATTTACAAGCATTTGAAAAAAAAAATAGAAAATTTGTAAAGCTCTCGGATAATTTTGAAAACTTTTGAAATTGAAGTTCTCGCTAAGCTTTTGAAAATTCTAGAGAGCTTTAGAAGATTTTCTTGGAGCTTTCATGGAAAGCTTTATAAATCCTTTATTAGAAAGGTCTAGTGTTCTTAGAAAGTTTTTCAGAAACCTTTCCTATAAAGTTCTGAAAGCTTTTTAAGCTTTAGTAACCTAACTTTAAAAAGCTTTCATAAAAATCTTACTTAGAAAGCTCTAGTTTTCTGACAAAGCTTTCGTAAAAAGCTTTTGAAGACTGTTTAAAAAATAAAATTGATAGAATGAAAGCTCTTCAAAGCTTTCGAATTGGAGCTTTGGAGATCTTAACAAAATGTGGAACTGCTGTAAGTAGATGTACTTCTTTCTGACCGTAATATTTCCCCTTTGTCAAAAATAACATAGGGGAAAATGGGGAAATATGGACAAACAAACTAGATTTCACAAGATTTCCTTTCTATTATTTCCCCCTTTAATAGATTTCAAAGTTAGATGTCTAAAGCTTGTGGAGGCCAGTGATTCTCATGATAACCTCACATGAAATCCATCTCACGATTAAACACATGAAAGATTAGCTGAATCACTCCAAAACTCCCAATTGAGCGGAGGAAGAGGCAAAAGGCCTCAAACATCACTTAAAAGGGTGATCAATCAGCTTCTCTTATTAATATTTCTACACTTTTTACCTTCCCAACACCGGTGATGGTGAGTCAAAAAGAAATCCAGGTGATAAGTGCAAGAAGTCTCGGCTCTTTGTGGGAGAGAAATTAAAATGCACAATCATTTTTGGGGGGCGCGCGAGAGTAAAAAAAAGACATGCAAGAGGAGGCGCTGGCGGGAACGACGTGGGGTGGACGAACATGGGCGAACTCGTGAATGAAAATAAAATTACAAGACATTCTTGAAAACAAAAATCAACCACTCCTACAAATGAGACCGTGTCGCGCAATGTTGGAGATCACGGAGAACCAGCAATGAATTCACACCGAATATATTTTGCCTTTCCATGTTACAAATTCTTTCATTTAGAGGCGCATTCGCCAAGGGGAGTTTCATCTCCAGCAAGAGGTGATGATAAAGAATCACTAAGCGAAAGGCTTTTTTATGACGAGATGCACTTTTCTTAAAATAACGGCTGAGATATGTAGTCGTGGATACAGTAGCCATAAGCATTAATTGATAATAGGGAAAAGCGGGGAAGATTTGGACATGGGCATCTTCGGTTATATCTTGAATATGTCCATGATTTTGCATTTTTTCTAGACATTTTTTAGTGGTAATCCTATATAATTATTTTTGGAAAACTGCCCCAAAGTGAAACATCTAATTTGCATACGCATTGCCCCGCTCTCCCCTATCTATTTATATATAATTTTGAAATTTGATAGCGATATAAAAGAAATGAAAACAAAATTCCATTCAAAAATATATTCCACTTAAAATAATCTATTTCAATAAATTTTCTATTTATAAAAGTTATAAAATGTGAAATGACTAATGGTTTTTTTGCCTCGTTTTCTTCATGGAGTGAGTTTTTCTCACGACTTAATCACTTAATGCAATTTAAATTAGGTTTATTGCCTGAAATTTGTGTTTTAATCCCCCAGACAGACCAACTATTTGTCATTAAAACTAATTCTTCAAGTCATTCGCATTATAATTAATTCGCTTTTGATTGTGGGTGTGAAAAAAGAGACGCAAAAGTGTCAACAAACGAGACAATCTTGTTGGGGGATTAGAAGGCATCATCCATTTAAAAATAGATAAAATTTGCATGACTCTAAAATAAATACTCTGTTTTATTTTTGATCGTCTTATGTTGGAGCAACAACAACAGCTATTGTATTTGGGAAAAATTAACCAAGATTCATGATTTTGGCTAATTTTTAATCGACTAACCGTATATACAAAATTTGCAGTACAAGATTCGTTTAGATCTTTAGATCTTGAAAATGAATATTATCATAATCTTTTTCAATTCAACTTCTTAACAAGTTGAAATGAGAACATCTAATTCCCTCAAAGGTGCTAAAGAAGAGCATTCCATGTGGCGGAGACAATTTTCTAACGAGAGTGAGAGAAACATTTTTATTGTTGGCCATTCTCAAGTGAAGCTGCGAGTGAATAAATTACATTCACCGTGGAGGATCTTAAATGTAATCCGACAGTGACTCCCTGGCGAGTGCGCTAAGGTCCACCGGGGGCAAGTGATGGAGTCACAAGTGTTAGTATTTTTATTGTTGACCGTGGCAATAACTTGTGGTGTATCCACCAGTGTATTATTTGTAAAATGCGTGACCGAAGCCTCGACATTGACATATTGACTGTGTCTCCCCGTCGTCAGAGATGACGGGGCGTACGTCCAGAGCTCCGGAGACCGGACCCCAAAGTCTCGGGGAGTGCGATATTAATTGCAGACACTTACTCAACGCTCAAATACCTTTTGGCCATGCTCACACACAACTGAAAATTCCTGTGGGCTTCCGACTCCGCTCCCGCGGTGCGTTTTCTCCCTCAGCCAGAAAAAAAATCAGATGCAAAGTGACTTTGCAGGGTGCTTCCAGAGGGGATTGAGGCGTAAGAGGAAGAAAGAAACTGATATCATGAGTAGAAATTCGTAAAACCTAGTTAGATTAGTCCACTATAAAGTTTTAACAGTTAATCATCGATTGGATCTTGTTTAAAATTAAACGGAAAATTCAGAAAAAAATATACATTAAAATATTTTGAAGAAATAAAATCGTTTGGAAGCTTTAAAGAGCTTTGATCTCAACAACTTTATTTTCTAATAACATCTTCAAAGAGAATTTAAGGAAAATCCGTAAAAGCTCATACAGACAAAAGACGAACCCTCATTTTCCCCCACAAAAGCTTTTGGGGCTATTTCGAACATGATCGCGAATCAAACTGATTGTAGTACTGCCCTCCACGTGCTCGAGAGTGCATGTCGGGATAATAAAAGTCTTGCTGAGGGGCTCCCAAAGTGGCGGCGAGGAGATAAATCTCCCCGAAAAAGGGAAAATTAGATGGAAGAAAGAAATGCTGAAAGAGACAAATGGACTCTGCTGACGCTTCGTTAATCCAGAAGTCAAATTTGATTAAGTCCCTCAGACTCGCCATGGATTCTTCTCCTTCGTTCATTGCACAATCAATTGTGCTCACCCAACACACGCTCAGCATCCACTCATTTGAGCTCATTAGGAGCTTTCCTCTCGATGGAACTTATCAGCGCATTTTCAGCAAAGTTTCATCAACGGATGAACTGAGGAAATATAACAGTTTCTTGGATAGGGAAAGTTGGTGTTTTATATTTTACATATGAAAAACAAAGGAATAACAGCGGAAGTAGGAGTTACAATGGAAGCATAAGAAGAGAAAATAAGTTAGACTTTGTCAAATTTGCAAAAAGTGCGATTTCGAGACGTTTTTGACTGAAAATAGGCAAATTGTGGAACAAATTTGCCTAAAAATAGACAAATTGGAGAACAAATTTGTCAGAAAAGATTCAAATTGATAACAAATTTGCTTCAAAAATAATAAAAAATAAATATGTTAAAATTCGATGACAAATTTGCCTAAAATTCGGCAAATTGTTGAACAAATTTGCCTAAAAGTAGGCAAATTGGTGAATTTAATTTGCCAGAACAGAATCACACTGAGAACAAATTTGCTATAAAATAATCAAAAAATAATGACGATAAAATTGCCAGAAAAGAATTAAACTGTTAATAAATTTGCCTAAAAATAGGCAAATTGTTGATAAAATTTGCTTAAAAATAGGCTAATATGAGAACCAATTTGCCTAAAAATGGGCGAATGGGAGAACTAATTTGCAAAAAAGGATAAAATTGACGGTAAATTTGCCCGATCAAAATCAAATTAACGACAAATTTGCCAGGAAAGAAGTAAATTTTAACAGTTCAAAAAATTGCCTTAAAATAGGCAAAAAGCCAGGCAATTTGCCTAAACGTTTAAAATAGCGTTTAAAATAGACAAACTTGCGAAACTCTTTTTCAAGATTTTCTCTCAAAAATTAATTGTTTTCTTAGACAATTAACATCTTGCTGATTTAAACATCTTTAAACTCTCAATATTAACTGCAACACGTGTGAAATCTCGAAATTCTTGAACAATTTTATGTCTTCTCATTGTTAAAGAAGTAATGTTCAATTTGAAATGAAATTTTCACATCCTTATCTCTCGCCAGCAGCTTTCACATTGTCACATCCCATTGGCCAAGTTTTGCCACCCACAAAAGAGAAAAGTTTCCAGCTCAGAAAGAAAAGTTCTCAACAGTGTAATTTCCAATAATTTGTAATTGAAAGTGTCTTTGGAAATTGTTTTCTAATTCTCGCCACCATCTTCTCCGGAGAGGACACAATATGGTCCTTTTTCCTATTCCTTGAGCGATAGAGCACATCCGATAAACTTTTTTATTGTTTCTTGCCACTTTGGTAGCCCATTAAGTGTTGCGTATTATGTTCTGGGAACACGAAAGAATAAAAATTCATACAATGTGCTATCAAGGTGGAATCAATTAAATAAAAATTCGAGCTAATAAAGTGGAACAAGTATTCGTTTAGCAATGCTATAAGCTTAGGTAAATTATCTGTGGTCGATTTATTTTGGACAAATCGACGGGGCTGCAACAAAGTCGCTAAATTTATGGCAATTGCATGAAATAGTGGTAAATTGAATAAAATATTTCGACGTTTTTTCCCATCGAAATGCGCTATTTCGATGTCGTTTTGTAAATACACCCAAATGATTAATATTTCAATGGAGGAGAGTCAAAGAAACTGATTTGTAGGCGGTGAGTTATACGCATTTTTATTGAAAACCGTTTTATTATGGGAATTTTTTTCTTGATAGACATATTGCAATTTAATTTGCTTGTGATTAACACTACCAAATGTGGTCGTTTAATTCTAGTGTTAGCAACCGAAAAAGACTGTGACTAATCTTTAACCCATCTGTGCATTTGCCGAAGCGTAATGTGCATAAAATTAACCATTTTGTCTGGTGAAGGCATTTAAAAATAATTGTGGCATGTAAGTATGTGGATCTGAGATTTATCTCAGCTCGAGAGTTCAATTTGGGGTCAATTAAAGTGGCGAATGGTGTATCAACACCCACAAAGGCAGAAGCGAGGCCTCATCTATTGCCTCTTCGTATCTTTCGATTTAGTCTGGGCAACAAGGTGTTTTGCCACCGCGCATTCAGTGTGCAGAATTTAATTAAGAAGACACTGATTGAACTCTGTCCATTGAGGTAAATGAAAATTGCTCACCGCAAAACCCAAGAGCCGGAGAGACACAAGGGAGAAAAATTGTTGATTAATTCTCGTAATTAAAACAATTGCGTCCAATACATATTTATAAGATGATCACGCCTGAGGGGTATCTCCAAATGTCATGAATATTTATATTATTATTATTTCGCGCTCTCTCTGGCCATCGCCTCCGGATGAAATGACCACGGATGGACCACAGAAGACAACAAAAGAGCGAGAATTGAAATGGCACAAGCGAGGCAAAACAGCGCCGTTGACGATGGAAACACAACACGAGACATGGAATCAAAATAAAACTTTTGATTAAACATACAACAATCAGCGAGAGTTGCAAAAAAGGACAAATAGAGAAGCGCAATCATCTGATAGTTTTTTATGTTCATTGTGGCAAAAAAAACACTTTGAAGAAGTAGAGGAACATTAATCGAGGTGTTGCTTTTAAATATTTCAATTCGCTCTCTTTGTATGTGGAAAGAGAACTTCGAGAAAAAGAGTTGGACAAAGAAAAGATGTTGCTCTTTCTTATTTAATGAATGTCTGAGGTTTGACTTTGATATTAAGGGATTAAATCTGATGCTAAGTTGTTGAAAAATTGTTAAATCGGCAATTATTTGATCGAATCATAAGTTAAATCATACATTTTGAATTAAGTTTTGCATACTTTTAGGGATAATTGGTAACGATTAGCCTATTTAAAGGCAGAAACGTTAATGATTTGCCCATTTAAAGGCAGAATCGTTAACGATTTGCCTATCTAAAGGCAGAATCGTTAACTATTTGCCTACTCTCAGGCTTGATTTAAACCGGCCTACACTTTTTGCGTAGAATCCTGAATGATTTACCCTTTACCACAAAATAAACTCTTTCATAGCAAAATGCTGAAGAACAAATTCCACTTGAAATGAAACCAGTCAGACAATTCCAGTGATTTTTTTCTGGTGCTCTTTATCGTGTGTTTGCACGCGAGATCCTCACTTTTATCACTTAATTAAAAATCTCACACGATGAACTTTCATGTGACCGTCCGCCCACAATTTACACACGAGAATCAGATACTAAGTCAGATAACTCACTCACAGTGGAGCTAAATAGCCGGCAGAATTTCTTGATGTTACTGCAAATAGCAAAAAAGTATATAGGAAATAAATAGCTATATATACAGTGAAAAATCGCTGGAGATGGTTCCACCTTCTGGCGAAGAAAGCCCCAACTGTCGGAAGGATAATTTTAATGTGAGACAAAGTGAATGCACGTGAGTTGTCTGAAAAGAAGGAGAAATGCAATCAATTTGGAGAGTGAAAAGGAAGGAAATGCAATTTAACATTGAAAATTGCATTTAAATTAGATTCCATAGGGAAATCTACATTCCCTGCATACACATGTCCGTGAAAACTTTCTTGCATTGTCGCTGGTGGGAGCGGGGAAAAGTGCTCGTGATAAGAAGAAAAGCGTAAAATGTTTGTGTGAATTTTATTCTCATTCACTTCACCATTTTCATTCTATATTATTCTACCCGAAGTGGCACGTATTTGACACGTTCTTTCCATCTTGACTCCATTTCAAGCTCCGCAAGAAGAAAATGCCTGAGCTGGGAAGGAAAAGTGCAGGTATAGGGTTGGGTGTCCACTTATGGGGAGTTTAATAACTTTTAGTTGGTAGTAAATTTTAGGTTTCCTAATTAATTCAAGAGAAATTTGGAGCATTGATAATTTCATTTAGCGGAGAGCGGGGCAGTTGAAACAGTAATTTGAAATTTTTGAAACATAATGATTGAATGTGCCTCACTCTACCCTAATGTTTTAGTGCATGCGTCTCTTCAAGAATACTAATAAATGTACCTACTATTTTATTTAGCTCTAATAATTGATTTTGAATTGTAAAATAAACCATTTTCTGATACTTAATTTGCAAGAAGAGCAAAATTAATAATAAAACGAGTTTCCCAAAGCACTTTTCCAATAGTTCAGAGACATTCTATGAGGGGTGACAAAACTTTATATGCTAAAGAGAAATATATAATTTATATATAGCAAGAAGGACGTGAAAGTTCCATAAGCAGTTCGGTGCATGTTCGCTTCAGTCCCTGCTCGTGTCGTCTAAAATGCTGAGATTTCCTGGACATGAAAATGCAATTGAATTAAATATCTCTTGTGTTATTTTAGTGTTTTGATGCACATCATCCACAGCCGAGGAAAATACCATTCGAGAGTGAAGAGAGTTGCACAAAAAAGAACAACAGCGCGAATTCATGCACACGGACACCACAATTAATTATTCTGTGCGGTGTTGATGATGGCACAAAGGAATTTCTGGTGATAATCCAAGAGATGTACAGCTCTTGCGAGATGAATGAAGTTCACACATTGCACATTCATACCTCTGTTTGCCCGGCCATTCCATTTTAAATTTAACACATGAAAATTTTACCCATTTAATATCACACACATGACTCGCTATTCTCCACTTGCAACAAAATGTGCTATTTGCATCGCTGCCGATTTCAAAGACATAACCCCGTGACAGGGGGTAAAACAAGCTCTGCAGACGGACAAAAGAACTCTGGAACAAATTTGAATAACTTTGAATGAAAATAAGGTTGATTTTACGCAAATTTTACGGGATGTTTGGAAATTAGATGAATAAATTTAGAAAAAAAATCGGCCAAGATTGAAGAAATCCTTGGACATACCTATCAAAAAAGTTTCCATTGAGATTTTGAAAAGAAAAATAAAATTTCCTCAATTTATGCAAATTAATACTAATTAAGAGTCACGTAAAATAAATAGGTAAATAAAATTAAAATTTTTTTCTTAAATTCTCAAACAAAATTATATAAATAAATTGATACCTAACCTGCCTAACCTCTAGTATAAAATTGCACATTTTGCCTGAGGATATGCAAAACGGCGCCAATTCGCCTAAGATTAGAGAATTTCACTCACATTTTGCCTAATGTTAAGCGAATCGGCAAAAATTACGCCTAAATCTGTGCAAAACTCCGCATATTTCGTCTAAAAATCATTAAATATTCTCCAAAAGCATAATAAAAGTCATATTCGCCCCTTGCAGTATGATGTGCTTTATAAAAGTATTTGCATGGCTGCTCTCCAATTTAAATGTTGAAAGGAGTACAGTGGCTTCTGTTGATTTTCTTCCAAAAGGTGTTTCTGAACTGTTGAAACTTTCACAATTACACATTTACCACGATTTGACGGTAAATTTCATAATGGAATTTAAATATCATGCTCGAGCAGCATTGGTGTCAGAAATGGGTTTTTATTCAAGTTGTAAAATGAAATGAAATTTTTGCATGGTGAATGAACTTTCTGAAGCTTTCAAACCATCTCGTGACATTATTTGTATTAACGATGATTTAGCAAATGGAGCAAAGAAGCAAATAATTTCATTCTTGAATTGCAACGAAGCTGGATCTATTTTGAGCCATTTGAAATGGAAGCCCTTGTGCACAAAGTAATTTTTCTTCGCGTGCCAGAGAGTCTCAATAGAAATGAATGAAAGTCTTTTTTTCCTTACATGTCTCAATGAATTGAAATGGGCCGGGAAAATATCATTAAATTCACCATAGATGAAAATAGAGTCTAAAAGTGAATTTGTGGGTTTTTCTTTACAGAGAGGAATTTTGAGAATGGAAATTCCTTCGCGTGTGTGTTTTGTGCGAAGAAAATATATTGGCAAAACCTCTGGGTTTGGGCGGTGAAAGGCAGATGATTTTATTAACCATTTTCGAACAACACGAAGAAAAAGCGGAAGGAGGGGCAAAAAGCGAACGAAGAAATATACGACAAGGGCAAAATTGTATTAAGACATCAATCATAAATCAAATACACAATTCAGGGATTCGTAAACATGTTTCTTAATTAAATCATTCGTCAAAATTACGATTTGTACGCGCTGGAAATGTGAGCACAACATACACTCCTTTAACATTATAATCAATTTTCTCTCTCTTTTCATCCTTCTCCCAAGTCTCCATCCCCCCGGATGAAAGTGACTCTCTCGCTGATCTTTTAATGGTATTCAAAAGGTGGGCTTTTTCAGCTTCCCTCCTCGAGCATCAAGCCAAAGGAGGAAAATTGAGAATCTTCACCACTTTATCACTGCGCCGCGGAGTCCCATGTGTTGAGAATAAGAAGAAAAGTCATCATTTCTTGGGCTTCAATTTTGCAAATACGACGAACATCCGCACAGCGAATGCCTAGACGTTGAGCATTTACACATTATTTGCATATATGAACACGATGATGCCCCTGAGGCTGCATAATAGAATATTTTGCCGTTTATATATTGCACAAATGACGGTGATAAATAAAATCTCTGACGCACTGACAAATAAAATGATTTTATTTGCCGTGATCCGACATCCTCGCAAATGACCGGCAAGCACGCGGAATTCTTCTTGTCCACTGCTCAATTAACAATCGCCTTCCAGTCAAAATTCCACCAGATTTGCACACTTGTTGTTGCAAAAATTACTCAAATGCTAATAACACGAGTTTTATTAAAGTTACTCATCACAGGAATAGTCGGAATTGTTGAAGATTATATAGAATCTTAGTCAAGGGGGGTATTTTTAAGTTGGAAGTGGTGTACTTCAAAGTTAGAAATACGGAAGTGGTTGAAAATATATCGTAAAGAAATTTTATTACAAGAGATATTTTGTATGATTTTATAAGTAGAACGAAGATAATTAAACAGAAAATTCCAATCGACGGTTAACTTTTGAATTCGTAGTAAATTGCGTTGTAGGAAAATTGACTGCAATGCCTCTTGCGTTCATCAAACAAACTAAGTGTCTTTGGATACTAAATATTTAGAATTTCTATAGATGTGCTTGAAATGCGGAAGTATTTTTTACAGTACAATTTTGAACTTTGACCAGCTAAAGAGTCTCTTAAAAATACCGCTATTATATCGGTACTCATATGTCATTACTGATATTCGTAATCGTTGCATGGTCAACTGGGTGACGAAGAAAAATTTTCATTTTACCCCCTCTAAGAAAATTGTGTAAAAAATATCTTGAGAACTTTCCCTACAATTTTACCCAGTAAATTGAGGAAAAGTTTTTAAATGCAATTTTCATCTCTTCTGCCTACAAACTTTTCTTCTTCTGTAAATCTTTCTCACGCGCAAATTAGCTCCCCATTGTGAGGCGGAAAAGTCTTCGTATGTGAGTCATCTCTTCGGACAAGAAGAAAGTTCCAATGAGATGAGGAAAATTCATTCAACCAGAATGTCTCGGTGTTGTTAAAGAAAAGGGGGCCAGCTGAAAAGCAAAAAGACAGTGGAACGATGATCTGAACAAATTCCCCGTCGGATTACACCGAATGACAATTAATAATAATATTTCCAGATCTCAAGTGTCACAGTGACGGTGAAATATTTTAATTCCTCTGCACTTTAATTGACACAATTAATCACCAAATTAATTCTTTCACTATTTACTCTATCCTCCTCCACATTTCATATTAAATTTCCAGCGTGATTGATCTCCTCCACGCTTAACTCCTACACTGAATTTTCGCTGATGAATTTATTGCCAGCTATTTATCACACTTGCAGCAATTTTAATTCTCTCTATAAAACGCAAAATTGCTTTTCTGTCTTTAGACAAATTCTCATTAAATTGACGGAGATGTTAGTAAAAATCGATTTTATTATATAGCAAGATATAGATAGTAAAACAATTTTCTATATACAATTATATTTGGTTGTATAGGTAATAACAATTCATTTTCATTTCATCCAGCCTCATCCTTCCGTCAACTTTAAATAGTTCAACTGCCTCTATTTGCATTTAGTTTTCATTGTAGCGTTTTGCATGCGATTTTTCACATCCGATAGTTTGTCAGTTTTTTTTTGGCAATGCAAATCGACTCGGTCCAGTGACTGTGAGTGGTCCAATAATAAAATCCCACTTTTGGGCTCCGTGTTGTTGTTACACAGAAAAAACGGAAGGACCAAATATCAAATACAAAAATTTTATACAACTTTTTGTACAGGTGCTTCAGTGTTGATTTTGTGACCTGTGTTTCATTAATTCTCTTGTATTTTCTCATCCAGTTTTATTTTGTAATTCACTCACCAGACTTTTTATTTGCTGCACTATATGAATTTCTATTACATTGTCGTTTTTGTAAAATGTAACATTACTGAAATATTTGTGCTAAATGTTGGTTTTAATTACGAAATTAATTCACATTCCATCCTTGAGGTGTTTTTCGCATGTCATTAAGCGGGTAGGAAAAACAGGACTTCTCGTGGAAATCAAGGGGTGAATATTATCGTCAGAATGTTACGGACATGAAAATTTTGAAATTTGAATGAGTAAAGAAAAGATGTTAAGAAAACATAGCTAATTCAGCTTGAAGGGAAGTATAGATTAGCCCAAATTTTGTTTAAAAATAAAATAAATAAATAATAATTTTATAAATAAATAAAAGAATATTTTTAAACAAATACTTGAAGACATTTTTCAGGATGTTTAAATTCCTCTTAAAAGTTATTTGACGTTTCTTGTAACAAGAAGCAAAAGCTAACAAAAAATCATCTGAAAAACCAATTAAAAAAAAGTTTAAATCTTTTTTAAAAGTCTAAATTTTCGATGTTTAAAATTTTAAAAGTTTAATTCAAAAACATCGAAAAAAGTTGATTATTCTCTCATTTTCAACTGTTTTCAATATCTCTCACTTGAAATAAAGCTGCTCCCTGAAACACCATAAAAAGAATTGCAAAACATTTTGTAATTCAAAGATGTATAAGACTTTCTGGCATTAACACCCCCTTGTGAGAATTGTAAATTGCTGTAATGAAATTTATCTGGTGGTGGCAAGGCTTTTGAAATAATGCACCAACATGTAAAACTTTGATACTAAATTTTATTGCTGAGTCTCCCTTTCAAGAGAACAGCCCACATAACTTATAAGAAAAATCCTTAATTTAAGCAAGAGAGACTGTAATACAGCTTCTCAAGTTGTTTATGGTACTTGCCAGTGACTAATATGAATCTTTGGAAATTATTCATGTCTTGGCATTCCTCGAGCCTTAATAAAATTGCTCTCCGGAGAGAACATTTCCTCACTGTTAGCCATTTGGGAAGTCGTAAAAAGAGGCATGTCGAAAAAGGACTATGAGAAAAGGATAAACACCAACTTTGTTCTTCTTTCTTCCGCTTTTCTGAACGCATTGGTGGAAAGGGGGTAAGAAGAAGAGGAAAAAAATTGAGGAAATAATTGCAACACACTATCTCTCACGCAAATTCTCCGTTCGACATATCTCTGGGCTTTCCGAAGGAATTTTATTGCCTCTGTTCCTAAAGCGCGCGGCCCTTTTCTTCCCAACCACTGACATTTCTTTTGCAGCGTGTGTGGCGAACAATTCGCAATCAGTTTGATTGGTGTTTGTTCAGGCGATCACTCCACTGTCCGTAATTAACTTGTTTCGGCAACTACGTGGGGGCATACTTTGTATGTTATTAAAAGGAGGGCCCAAATCGGCCATGGCAAATGAAAGCATCCACCAGAATGCTCCACAATAAATTGCCACACAGTGTGAGATGAGATACGATAAAGGAGGATATAACTGGGCAAATATTATGACCATAAGGCGGTGAATAGTTTGAAAATTTGGGAAATAAATTCTTAAAGCATTTCAGTTTTGAATTTTTAAGTTTAACGGATATTTTTCGAATGATTATTCCGCAGCCAACAATTTATTTCGATTGTTATCTCCCCCTTGTTGAATAAGATGATGAAACTCTGAAAAACTCACACAAAATTGCCAATTTGGCGATTGTGTGGCGATTTATTGAACTCTCGATGATCTCTTCTTCGTGCTCCAGTGGAGATGGATAAAAGGGGTTGAACCTCAATTGCAAATATGAGGGAAAAGATAGAAGGACGTGCAGGATTAATTTCTACGCATATTTGCACAACTTCTCATTAGCCCTTGTAGCTACTCATCGCTAGAGGGCTCTGCTGGATGTGAGCTTTTTGGTACTTCGAACAGACCGTATAATTCTTGCTTGAGTAATCTCATTGTAATACCCTAAACAGACGAATTAATGGTAATTTCAACCATTTCAACCCAGAATCTGAATTACTATTCAAATGTTACCAACCTGAGATGAATTTTGGGCCAATTGATGATTTCACGGAATTCCTGGTGGCGGGATTAAGCGTCAGAAATTTACACTAATTGCCGAGCCTGGAAGCATCCGAGAGAGTGTGATAAAATTTCCTGTATTGTTGGCAACAACCCCCTTCGCGCCCATCCCTTTGCCATGGGATGATTTAGCAATAATACGCGCTATGTTATTCGCTTTTCATGCTCCTCGATAGGAATACATAATTCTATTTGTTTGCCTCAAGGAGACGCACCAGACGAGGAAGTCAAACAGCACGAAAAATTAATATCGAGCGCAAGAAAATACTAAGAGTCATGAGATGGTGTGGGGGATGTGAAATCTTGCCAGGATAATTGTGCTTGGAGAGCATGACTCTCCAGTTATTGAACGTGTCACACTCAATTTGGTATCACATTCAATTTCCCTCCATCCGGGATGGTTCCTTGGCAGCATCTCCAGGAGCGCTGGCGCGAAGACAACAGAGTGCTGACTTTTGGGGTTGTGATTAAAAGCAATAAATTTTGACCGATTCAATTAACGTGAGACAATCGTGATTGGACTCTTCCTCACCCTTATTGGCATGTATCACGAACTCGTGACACCTTTCTTATACAATGGTTGATTGGCACCGATCAGGTAGAGGATAATTGTGGTGGACCATTAGAGAAAGGGGGAAGCAGGAACTTTATTATTTTATTTTTAATTATTATTAAATTATTAATAAAGAAATTATTTCAATTTAGTTTAGAGCCAATTGAAATACTTTAAGATTAGTCTAGTAAATAAGTAAGAACACACTTGCCTTTGGTCAAAATACGTTCTACTTATTCGTTTTAGCGTAATGTACGGCAAAATCGATTTCAATTTGCCTATTTTATGGCGAAATCTTCACGATTTGCCTATTTTAAGGCAAAGCCGATTGCGATTTGCCTATTCTAAGTCAAAATCGATTTTGAATTGCCTATTCTACAGCAAAATCGATTACGATTTGCATATTTTACGGCAAAATCAATTAAAATCAATAATAATTAACATGCATACTCAAAAAACTATTGATAGTATTTTGCCTAAAGATACAGAATCAAACTCAATTTGCCTATTTATTGCCATTTTAACATTAATCTTTAATCTCAAAACTATTAGTAAAAAAATGTTTCTCAAATCTGATACCCGAGAGAGGAAAGTTGCTTTTGAAAGCATCACTTTATTGAAAGCTATTTGTCAAGTTGTTTTTCTCTTTATGCTAAAATTCATCTCCCTTCGCGCCATAAAATATTCTGATGTTCTGAGAAGGGCACGAAGTGCAGAATTTCGGCAGAGAAAGTTGTCATGCAGCTCCAAAAGTGTCACATCTTTCATGGGAGGTGACACCCTCATTATTTTGATTCATGAATAAAATGTGTGTAAATTATATAGAGAAAGGCGCGCTCGACTTTGAAGATTTGCGCTGATGCTGCAATTTTGAAAACACCTCCTCATTTCTCTTGTGCTAAGTCCAGGTTAAATTCATTCACGTGAATTTAACCAGTGAAATATCCCTCTTAGTTTTGTCAGTTGTTTGCTGGCTGGGATGACGAGTGGGTGGGTTGTGCGGACAATTTAGCGGAGAGGAATGTCTTTGACTATCGCAGATATTTTATGCATTGCAAAAGAGACAATTTATTTGTTTGTTTTCAGCAAACAAAATGCAAGCAATTCTGGGAGAAATGTGGGGAAAACCACCTCCTTTGCATTTTCCACCCTCTTTGATCAGAGATATTTCTTGGGATGTTTTTGATGTGTTTTCGTCAGTCTGACCAGATACACCCACCCACATCCAACATATTTTGTTCGCCTTCTGGCGTAACACAAAAGCTATTTTTAAACACTTTCTCTTCTCGGAGGAAAAACAACAGTGACGAAGCTTCTTTTGAGCATTGAGTCTGATCATATCCCAGGGATTTAAAGGTGAAATCCGTGGGTTTTGAAAAAGATCATTCAGATCAACAGAGAGATTTTCACTGTAACTGTGATTAATGGGAATCTGCATTAGGGTAAATGAACAGTTGACTAGAGAAATGTGCTTGAAACTCTGAAATTTGCTTTTAATACCTATGTATCGTTTGAAATTGATACTTGTGAATTTAATTACTCTCACAGTTTGTGATGATTTTCGTGCATTTCTGAGTAATTGAGAACCTAACACTGTTGCACAATGTTAACTCCTGGGGGTGGAACTCAATGAAAATAATAACGATGTTATGTTATCAAGTGTCCTTATGGAAATCCTGCTCAGGATTTCAGAGAGAAATTCGATCCGTACGCTAATCCCATTCTCTCTATCTTCAACATTGCAACTCGAGTGATTTATTTTATTTGGGTCACATCACCCAAAGACTGACTTTGATAATTCAATATCTATAATATATTTTCACTCCCTTAATTATTCATTTATGCTCCAGCTCGAGATTTTGACTTGCCCCATTCAGTCACGTCTCGTGCTTAAAATACTGTCCATTTGCGTAATTGCTGGGTTAATTTTTTATTACAACGCAATTTAGTATGATTCAGAACATCTCTGATCGAACACTTCAATCAACTGACGAGATATATTATTAGCGATATTAAATTTATTGCACACATTTTCATACTCGCAGGAGTTGGAAGCATGTTTAAAAATCAGGAAGACAGTTTGACTTATCGGCTAATGGGTGTTCAATGAAAAATCGGGCTGCGCGATTCTCAATGCCCCGAAACTGGGGAGGAGAAAGTTGCGGTGCAAGTAGAATAAATTTCCTTCGCCACTTCAACCGATAACTCACTCGATTGATCTTATGATGGACACAAGGCGGCAGTGCAGAATCTCTTTATATGCCTTCAGGGTGACTTCTTTAGACACTCACTCACTGTGCACGATTAAGATTTTTGAAAATACTTCACGAGGTGATTTTATTGCCGTTAAACAATTTTGAGACAGTCCAGAAATGGGCCTCAATCAAAAGGGATTTTGCCTTTTCGAAGAGTGCAAAGTTATTAAAAAAGATTTTTAGGAAATATTTAGACCTTCTAAATGTTTTTAGTTTCATTAAAATTGATTAACAGTCTAACAAAATCTAAGTCTTTGCTCTGTGAATTTAACAAAAAACACCTGATGAATGCTGAAAACATTCTGAAAACTAAAAATTACAAAATTAACCTTTAAAAATTATTCTATTTTGGAAATACTATTTCCAGAAGATTGAAAACATCCTTAAATCTTCGTAGCGCTAAATTTCATTTAAAGAACGTTTTTACGAATTTATCAACCTTTGAAATTATTTGATTTTCATTGAAATCCGTTCAGAAATCTCTTAATTAGAGGATTTTTCGAACATCTTCTTTGACTACGAACTTCAAAATATCCTTAAATCTTCAATCCAACATCATTTTAATATTTTTTCTGATTTATCAAGTTCTTAAAATTTTCTTAAGGTTACTTAAGAATAATCTTAATACTTGAGAATTATCCCAACGATCGCAAACATTGTTCATTTACATGTACCGTCCTCTCAACAGTGGTTACCCCTTCACACGCTGACGAATTAAGAGAAGTGGAATAGCAGAGATAATGACAATAATCTCTGTAAATTCCCATTGTCCCTCCACGAGCATCACTCGTGGTTCATCCCAAAATCATTGCTCTGGGCCAGACACATTTCACCAAGCACCAAATTATGGGGCTCAGACGAGCCATCAAAAATTGACGGAAAAGGGACGCAGCCCCGAAAAAAATTATGTATGCACGGCATTTGAGCAATATGCAGTAACTTCAAATGGATGCTAATTTTTTTCTCGCAGTAATTAAGCGTCTTTGCGGAGAGTTTGCTTTTCGGGGTGTTTTTTTTTAAATGTTGGTGTTGCTAGCACATGGGACACATTATGATGAATTGAAGAGAAGTTGACAGTCCATTAAACTGCTACATTGGTCTCCCAATGGATGCGCTTGGTGTTAATATTTTGCCATTCAGCGCTGCTATAAGTGCATATTATATGCATATAGTTTAATCAAATGACAAGAGAGTGGTTCACGATGAAATTTGCAGAGTGTCAGCATTTTGGGGAAATCTCGCTATAAAACCAGATACATAATGGAATTTCACCCTAATTTCATGTCATGTCCCCCATCATGTTAAACACTATTGCATGCGAAATTGACTGGAAAAATGACATTTCGCCCCCCGGAGGGGTTAAGAGGCAAAAGTCTCTATTACGGCTTCGCATTATTTTCCATGCCATGTTCCAACCAGGCAAAAGAGAAAGATGGTTACGCATCAGACAAAAGGAGCAACAACTCCAGAGGGCTTCAGAGCAATTGCATGGCAAGAAGATGGGTGAAGAAGGCATCGCAAGTTAATTAGGCAAATACTGTAGATTGTTTTGCTTATTAAATTTTCAAGCGAGACGTCTCACTTTTTGGCTAGTTTTCATCATACACCATCATTATTCATCCACGATCTCTTGTGCCTTTATGACACTCATAAATATCAAATTTACTCATAATTTGCCATCTTCACATAGCAATTTCACGATTTTCCCTCTTACTTTTTGCCATCACAATTTTCCTTCAGCCGCATGTACACGCCAAAATATTACATGTTCTCAACCATTCGTCAAGGGGGAGATATTTATATCAGGGACGGTGTACCTGTGTATGAGAAGTGTTATTTGAAGAAAAAGGAATAGGAATTTTTTTCACAATTCCCTAAAGTATTTGAAAAAAATTAACAAATTACATATAAAGATTTTTCAAAATCTCAAAAAATTAAAGAAAATAAAGATTTTGGCTAGAAAAATCTTGAAAAATAAGAGTAAATTATTCAATTTTTGAAAAATAACAGTTTTTCAAATTGAAAAATAATCTTGAACCACAACTTATTAAGTTCTTAAAAGATTATTTGCAAAAAATACAACTGAATTACTTCTAAAGTGTTGGAGTACAATATTTCTTCCTCTTAATATCTCCCCCTTGTTGTTCTCCCCATCGTCATTTGAACGACTTGGGAGGGTGAAACGGGTATATTGTTGCTCTTGATGATGATTATTACGATGACGTGATGGGCTGGGCTTAAGACGTCTCATGAAGAATCTTCTGTCTCTCAAGACGATTATTCCAAAGTAAACACAAATATGTGTTGGCTCGAGTTTCTCAAATGCATCTCCAACGAGTCATTTTCATCCAAGTCTTTGGGGAGTTCTAAAAATGGAAGACCTAGATGGAATTTTTAGATGATCCTTCAAATCTCTCTCTCTCTTGCGCTGTATGTAAATCACATTTCATGAGCAAATATGAAAAATGTTTCGCGAAAGGCCATTTATGAGCAAGTTTCCTCGTCGTTATAAACTTGCAAATCAACATAGAATTGCCTCTGCCATGTCTTATGATTGAGTTGGATGTTGTCTGGAGTAAAAAGTTAAATTGAATATTTGATGATGATGCCCAAAAAGCAACATCTTTTATGCACTCTTGAGCAATTATCATTAAGTCTAATGATGTCATTTTAAATTTAATTTTCAACCATAATGAGTCAACTCTGGGTGGATTTTTCGTATATGCCAGCCACTGAGCATGAACATGAACTTTTATTTGATTGCAAAATCCTCTCTATGCATCTCGTGGGATGAACGCAGAGATATATAGCGAGATGGTATAAATGGAGTTGTTTGCAACGCAGAACATCTTGTGACAGGAACAGAAATGCGGATAAATCTACCAAGGAGAGAGAGATAATAAGATCCTCCTTGTTATGAGAGACAACGACCCCAATTACTCACAGTTCTGTGCTACAGTCACTAAAGAAGATGAGTTAAAAGAAATATTTCAAAAGACAATATTAGGGGTTTCATTTTTTGTTGCAATTTCAAAATTCTAAACGATAAATGGTTAGAAGAATTCAGAATATGACAAATTGTCAAGTAATTATTATTAAATCCATAAAATTAATTAATTGAAAAGCCTCTTTTTAAAACTTCCTAATTAAATTTTTCAAAATCCTTCCCTAACAAACACTATATAAATAATGCCTTTGAGTTACCATTTTATTGAATAAGTGAAATGTTCTTTAAAATTGTCACACAATGTATCACTGTGTTTGCAAATCTCTCCGATCCCATCCTCTAGATTGCATAATAAGACCTTTATTTTCATTCATCGTGTCCGTTTGATGAGAATTGCGACGAAGCTGTGGAATTGAATTGGGACGAGACGAAAGTTGAATACACATTCAATTTCAACATGGGGGATGAAGAGCGAGAGAATTCCTCTTTGTACAAACACAGCATTTAATCCTTAATCCAGTTTTTGTGAAACACACACACATCGGAGCTGGGAATCCCCCTTCATGGTGACCGAAAATTGTTCTGGAGGTGTAAAAAATATACATCAAGGTGTCAAAATACCACGAACACCGTTGCTCCATAAAATACCTGGAGATTCCCATTTGGCTCGCAGATGGAACAGGCATGGCACCACTGGAATGATTTAAGGGTGCGATTTATCACAAAAGCGGGATAAATAAGGATTAAGAATATTTTACTGTGAACAAAGCGCAGGGAATCATTTCTGGAGATTTAAATTTCTCCTCCGCAGCTCTCACCCAGTTTTTTCATTCTTGTTTTTCTGGGGTCTTTTTCACTCCACTTTTGGGGTGGATTTTGATCTTTTGTGCACGTGTGTGTGACATGGAAAAAGTGCCTGAGAAAATCCCTCTAAACAATTCAATTGAAATATGTCATTCCGAGCGATTTCCGTTGTATATCAAGCGTTATCCTCAATAACAATCTCATCTTATGCTGTATATTTGTGTGTGTTTTTTGGAAGGAAAAGAAGTCTTCAGGGGAGTAAATTGCCATGGACAGAGCAGTGGATGAAATGCTGATGCAAAACACTTAAGAAAAAATATTCATTAAATCCATCATTTTATCTGGACATGATTCCTATTCAAAGCCATGATGCCTCTTCTGTAAACAATAGCTCTGAGGCTGAGGCTCATTTAAAATAAATTTTTATGATAAATGTGTCAGCATTTTCTACACAGTTCTGCTGAAATCCTTCAGTCATGTTACGTGGTTGGAGAAAGAAAAATAAATAAATTTAAGTAATTCCCAAAAATAAATTGTTTGCATGAGAGGGAGAGATGAAACCACAAGGTTTTTTCTTATCCTCGAGCACACAGAGCACACAGATGAAAGAAATTCATCTCTGCAGAAATGTGAGGGATTCCCATGGGTGTGCAGAAATCACCCTCAAGGAGAAAGAACCACCCTCTTAACATTTTCCCACTGATTCCATATAAACAAAAACATGAATTTTATGGAGCTGGTGTTTATTTATTGCAATCCAACACGGAACACACCGAGGCTCAGACAAGCAATATTCTAAAAATGACAAGGATGTTTTTTTTGGCGGGCAAAAAATTACTTCGGCTTAGGATAAAGAGGATAGGGGAGATGGGACTCTCCCATGATTGTGGTTGATATGGAGTTTTTTGCTTACCGCTGCAAAAATCACTCATTCGAAAAAATTCTAACGCACATTTATTGTTATGTTTTGCGTCCTCCCAATTTCATTTTCTCCCTGGTGGGTACCATTAAACTGAAGCCTTTGAAATGAAGAAGGATGCTCTCTGATGGTTTCGATTGGACATTGTTGTCCTCATAAATATTGTCATTGTGGCTTTTACATCTTCATCGTAAAAATCATTTTTATGCCACAATTTCAGCCACACACAAAAAACACAGAGCCACATCGCTCAATTCACGAATCATCATCATAAACACAGCAAATTTCCTCCCTTTTGATATGGTTTGGGGGTGGAAAAATGTGATTTTCCTTGATTTAATGCACAAGGATGAGTCGTTGGAGTGACAATTGAGAGTTATCAGTGTGGGGCAATTTTCTTTTATATGGCTTTTTGAGAGGATACTTTTCCAGGCAATAAACCACACAGTCGAGGTCAAGATCGGAAGAGATATTGTAATTAATGCTTGTGATTGAAATCTCTGGGATATTTATATGTATTTTCTTGAGAAAGCTAGTTTTTTTTTACGTCAGGAAGGACAATTCGTCAGAATTCCATAAGAGCTTTTGTCTCCTGGTGAGGAAGTATCCTTGGAAGTGTCCGATAACTTATTCTAAGCATAATATAGACAATAATCAATAAAAATTATGGATTCCCTTGATATATGTTTTTTGAAAATAGAAATGTCTTGTGGAATTCCAAGGAAGTGTCGCTAGAAATGTCTATTTTTTATTCATGGTTATTTAAGACAAAAAAATATATAAAGCCCTTGACTATTTTGTGGAAAATTTTAATTAATTTAACCCCAAAAAAACTTTATACATTTCTAAAAAAAATCCAAGGAAACTTCTAAGGAATTTCTTACGAAGTTTCCTCAGAAATTTCTTCTGAATTCTTTTTGCTGTTTAAAAGAATTTTCCCGTATTTAAAAATATAAACTTTCTGAATCTAAAATCACCTTTAGAAAGTTTAGAAAGGATAAATTCAAAATTACGCAACGGCTTAGATAATGTATAAAAGGTTGGCTAAAAATATAACAGCTTTGCGAATAGCCTCATTGGTTGCTAATCGATTTCATCGTTGTGTCTCTATCTATTGGGGACATGAGGTAGGCATCGCGAAGGGGGTTTCCATGAAATTGCCTGATCTATTTAAAGCAGTCCAATCGAGAGTTCACGCAACACGAACGGAGCAAATTAGCGTGTTGGACGGTCAGAGTCCGTGGCTTAGGCGATATAGATTCGTGATTGTTAGTGGTCTGTGGTCGGTGTAATCGCGGTGGTTTCCTCTACATTCAATCACTCAATCACGAGTGTGGGATCTCGTGGCGGAAGCAGAGAAAGGTGTCGTTTGCTCATCACCTGAATCCTCGCCACAGCTTATAAATATAGCTCTTCTCCACTCTGCACGACCCAATCGGCTTCGAATGAATCGTGAATGAGATAAGTTATGAACGCTAAGAGAATTTATAGTGGGATTCTTTTAGATTTT
>CAKKOB020001147.1:0-11993 GCA_918844115.2 Phlebotomus perniciosus | reverse complement strand
TATGACTGTTTGAAAGTGCCCCATTGTAGTCCTAAGAATCATCATACCATAACAGAAGTAAGCTTAACGTGAGGCCAACAAAAAATACTTAATCATCTCTCTTAAATAACCGGTTTGAATTATTGTTATCAATTTTCCGATCAGCTATTGCGAGAGTCCAGTTTTAAGTAAAAAAGTAAAATTGAAGTATTTTAAAAAACCGTGTTTTTTTATTAATATTTTTAATAATTCAAAAACCAACACGAAGATGACTATTATTTCAGCATATATGCACCTCTGCTACCCCTTCGATATCATGGTAGTTTAGTCTCTCCTGCTTCAAAAACTTGCCAGTAAAAAGACTTGTTTGAAACTGCCCCTGTTTGAGTGCCCCGCTCTCCCCTACTTAGTATCGCTAAACGTAGCGCCAAAAAAACATCAAGAAATGCAAAAGAGTTATCAACACAATTGCACTTTTTTGCGTTAATCACACGAAATATTGACACTGTTTTTTTTTCGTTTCATAAACGAAACTTTCAATACCTTTTCGGCAAAATTCAACAATTCTCTACCTACTTGTTTTATGATTATTTCGCTGTAAATTAATTCTCGAAATAAAAACAATTTTTTAAATTTGTTTCTGCACATTCGCATAGACAGACATTCTTCAAAGGTTTTTAAATCTTATATTTGTGCTTTTTCATAATTTTTGGTAAACAATCTTTGTTAAAAGTCATGGAATACTTATAGAAATGATAAAATTATTCTTTTATTTTTGTTCATTGCAGATCCGAAACTCCCAAAGCAGTAACGCATGCTTTAAAAGATTTCGTAAAACTTTATCGATAAGACGAGAGAGCATTAGATAAAATAAAGACCGATAAAATACGAAGATGTTGAGTGGTGGCTCCAAAGTAGCAAGAAAGGTTATCAGATCAAGGATCATCACTCGAAAGATTACAGTATTGCTATTGTTCGAAGCAATAGTTGTTTTATTTCTTTATGCGCAGAAGAAGAGAGTTTTCCATCTCAATTCAAAGAAAAGAAAAATAGATTATTTTAGAGAAATGTAATTGAAATGTCCAGCGATATTACTTTGCCTTCTTTAGAGAAAAAAGAACACATTTTATTTGACAAAAATGATTTTGTAATTTGATATTCTATTATTTAAAGAATGTATATAAACATCTAATAATTTACAGATGAGTTATAATGGAATGAAAAGTTGCAGAGTATGTCCTTAAATAAAAGGCGCTACGGGGGAAAGATTAAAATGCGCGATTACCTTACTTACACGTGACGAAGCGCCTGAATGAATGCATTGAGCCACCGACGACGCGAAAGGCTGTCAGCGCCGTTGCAAACAAGATGGCATAGTTGAGCAACAGTGAGGTCCAATAAAATTCCCGTCCATTTAACAGCGTGAGACACGATACTAGTAGATGACTCATCACCACGTAGGCGATATGAGGATACTTGGAGTTGTCCAAGGCATTAAAGAAAATCACACTCCACAAAGTGTGCAAAAGAATCATGCATAAGGTCTGAGTCGCGCTGGTAAGAAAGAACATCTCCGTGCCACTCAAGAGACCCATTGTCGCAGGACCGACCTGAAATAGACAATGATTTTATAGGATGAGGTTCAGGTTGTTTTCTAATCTAATGCCCAGCCCACAATAAAGTTAGTGCAAAGTATTTGCACAAAATCTCTCGTAAGACAACACGAGACTGAAGTGATAGAGGTTTTGTGCGAAATAATTTGCAGTACATAATTTCCATTCTGCGCTAAACATCACAAATCATTCTTCCATCCTTTTCACAAGAACAAATTTACACTCATATGTAAATATTTTAGTTCCAGCTGGTCGCGTATAAGATGGCATGATTTTAAAAGAAATCGTGATTCAATTTTGTGATAGGATCAAAATCTAAGTTATTTTCGCTACTCCAATAGGTACATAAGCCTGACAAATTTATAGGATAATCTCAAATCAAAATTTTTGGTGGTATATTACAGGAATTTGAGATTGGGTAATCCCAACTAAAATCACAGCTAAAACTAGATCTATTCCCGATATATACACCAATAATACACTCTAAACAAAGTTCAAAGAAGGTCGAAAACCAAAAAAAATATGAAACACTCTGAAAAATTCGGAATTAGGTACTTATTCAAGTTTCATTTCATACGAGAAACCATCAGCAGAAAAGATCTATTGAGGTGAGGTTTCAGAGAAAAACAAAATACAAAAAAACGGTCACAAAAACACAATCTTACAGCGTCTGCGAGAATGTTGATTATGGCGAAAGCTCCACTAATAACCCCGAATCCCAATCCGGACACATATGCGAGAATGTGCTTGTTCTCCGTCACTCGCACATTGTCGGCCACCTCTTGCAAACCCTTTTCCGTCTTTCGCAAAATCTTGTAAATGGCGAATCGGAAGACTTCCTGCAAAGCAAAATGGCATGAAACATTAGGGTCTGGATGACTGAATAAGAAGGTGGAATGATTACCTGAAATAGGACAGAAAACACCAGCCCGAAAGCCAGATATCCTCGTAAAGGCACAACAGCGAACCAAATTAGAGACGAAAATAGAAGGGCGACAAGCCAAAAAAATGCCGCCGCAATGAGGATGATGATCCGGACAGGATCGTGGGCGATAGTGAGGCTGAACATGGCTAAAGGGGCCCCAAATGCCAGAAAAGTACACCCGAAAAACTCTGCCAGTGTCATCTTTCCGTAATCTGCAATTTGCTTTACCAAATTTTTACTAAAATATATAGCAAGTCTATATAGCAAACTCCCAACTATCACTTTTATAATGTGCCTTTTTGTGTGAGAAATGAATGAAAATATTACTTAGATCAGAAATTTGAGACAAAATGTCAAAATGCATTCGAACTGTCTGTTCTGTCAGTTACCCCATAACGCCGCGGGTTTTTTGTTTACCTACGCGGCAGCCAATTGTCGGTCGAGTGACAATTGACCGACGAAAAAACGGTTGACAAATAGCCTATACAAGTCGGCCTCTTTTCATTCGACGGGTCGGTCATTCAGCGCCCGAATTTTTTAGGAAAATTCCACATATAAAATCTGAAAAAAATTCTACCCCCCCCTGATGACCAATAAAAAACATTTTTCCACTATTTCTTTTTATTAAAAGCGTTAAAACAATTTACATAAAATTATCACTATTAAATAAACTTACCCCATATCTCCCTATGATGCTCCTTAACTGCATCGCCAGACTTTTCACCAGAGATGATCCACGCCGAGCTGAAGTTCTAGGCAGGCTTTCTATTCCGGGAAATCCAGGGTGGTTGAAAAATAACACTTTTTTGTCTTTTAATTTTTACGGCCCCAGCTATCAAGCCACAAGGCCATAACACTTCTTTAATAAATATTTCTCATTTTTTTTTTACCACAAATCTCATAATACTCACAATTTGCTTCTACGAGAACGTCCTGCCAATAAACTTGTTTTCAACTTGCCCAGAGTCCGGAGCCTCCTAAAAACTTGCAAAGTCTCGGATCCTGGAGGAAATGAAAATGAGGTTAAATACACGTTGGATAGGGTTTTTCTTTAATTTCTTACCTTTGATAGAGATTCTTCACATAAATTCATTGAAGGCAAAGCTCTGGATCATGATGAAATGTTTTCTGCTTCTTTGAAAGGCATTTTCACTACACAAACCACAATGGAATTTCTTGAGGAATTGTCGTGGAATAATGTCGTAGGAGTAATCGCTGGAATGGCTGGAATAGGTACGGAAATTTCCAGCAGAAAGTAGCCGAAGAATCTTAGAAGGGTACTATTGGAAAATTCCAATGGAATCAATTCCGGTGAAAATGAAAAGTAGTGAATATTCCGTAGTAGCTGGAATCTTTTGTGGAAGAATATCGAAAAATTCCAGCGGAATTTTCCGTATGGATTCCACCCGTTGGAAGAAATGTTTACTGGGCTGGGCGCGATCATCATCCTGTCAGCTTGCAAAAATAACCTCACATCAAAAAAGTCCAGGTTTGTTTTTCTTAACAATTTTATTCAATTTCACTTACTAAACTGAAATTATACGGTGCGATGTTGTTAAAAGTACCTAAGTTGACATAAATACATAATAATAATAATCACTTACTAAACATAGTAAACATTTTCTTCCGTATAGAAACAAAAAGTCTCTGAGCTCCAAAATCATAGCAAACTATTTTGGTTCAGTCAAGACACCTCCCGAAAGGAGTTTGTACTCTCATGGCCTTCATTTGCTGCATACTAATAGGACTCCGGGACTGGGCCTCTTGGCTGCCTGCCTGTCGCTACTCCTCATGTATCCGGAACATCATCGTCAATGCTGTCAGCCCGCATATTCTCATACATATTGTCCAGGTTTGTTTTTATCTTTTATTTTATTTATTCTCACGTACTAAACTTTGTTTTCTTTTGCAGAAACAAGCTGCCCGGGGGAACAAAGAATGTAAAGTTGTAAGGAAGGGCGTTCTGAAGGAGTATATAATTGCACCTGTCAACTTCCGGCTTGCGAGATATAACTTAATATTACCTGTATTAGAATATGCTTGGCCACCGTTGACATGAACTATCCGGTGCTTGTAAGCTACCAATAACTTGTGTTCACAACACAGGTGACTACATGGGATTCAAAATGGCGAATACTTTGGCTGGCAGTGCCTCCTTAAAAGCTTAAGGTTCAGCGATTCAAGCCACATGAAACAGTCGTAGACAGTGAATATTTAGAATGTTTCGGTATACAAGATAATTGCAGACACCACCCTACTTAACCCTTCTGAGAGTTCTCCAAACTGCTTTTCCGGAATGCGTGACGCTAGAGGTGGTCGAACATACCGATAATCAGGATGAAATCGGCTATGTGCCAGATAATGAGCTGCTAGAGCTCAAGTCTCAGTTAGAGGACATAAAAATACCCAAAAATAAAGAGATCAAAGATATAGGTATGTATAGTGTCATTCAAAATTCAACGTAGGTATAAAATTATTTTTTAATAATTTTCGTCTTAAAGCTTTCTCCTTGAAGATTATTCACTCTATTTTCCTATGGAATGAACGGATTATTATTTTGTACTCTCAGACCGTCTCCAAAAAAGCAGGAATTGTTGAATTATTGAAGATTGTATTGCTTTAGACAACGCCAAAGTGGACCACTTTGATGGTTGAATTGGAATTGCGTGTATCTATTTTACTGTCCGCATCTAGATTCACATCTGTAGAAATTCATAAAGGGTTGGAAAACTTAAAATCCTATGATAAATGACATTGACTTACCAGACATAGGTGTAAAGTCCTTAAGATACTCATCATTGGGATGACATAGTGGCAAGCTGTCGGCCAATTCTTTTTGTGGATCATGTATTTTGTGGTGTCCGTTGGATCTCCTGGATCTCTCATTAGGAACTGATGACTTTTCCTTTCGCGGAATTTCCTGAAATGAAGACAATTTAAACATCAAAATTATTTACTAAAAGTCTCTATGAATCTTTTAACTCACCGGTACAACAGCAACGGTGATTGTGTCAGAGAATTTCACTTTATTTTTTTCTCCAGACTCCTTCCTGGCAGTCTGACTGGCTCCAGCAGCCACCAAATTGGCTTGAGCTCTGCTAGATAATGATGTGAGAGCCAGAATCGATGCCGCGTCCTTTGTGTTTCTCAAGTACGATGAACTACCACTCGTGGATGGATTGATTATTGCACTATTCTCCAGAAGATGTGTTTTTGGTGAACTATTGGACGACACGGCAGGAATATTCCCTGAAATCAGTGGATACTGATGAATCACCGTGGGCACGGCCACTGTATTGATGGACTGCAGACTATCAGGTCTAGAGATGACCCCCGATGTCGTATTCCCATAGAGAGAAACACTGGGAAAAGAGTGCTTGAAGTGCTTGAAATTCGGAGAATTGTAAGTCAACGGAATACCCAATGTCTGATCAATAGCACTACTCGTGCGAGGCATTTGGCTTACAGGCTTGGGAATCACATCGATAACCATGTGCTCATTCGGAAAAACCGATCGAGGTAAAGCAATAGGCGGCTTTGTGGGATATCCCATATTCCCCGATGAACCAAGCTCAAATGTCTCATGAAAGCGATTAAGATAATCCCTGGAGAAGCTATTGTGGCCCAAATTGGAATGCCATCCTATTCGATTTGCACCATCATCGAGTAGATTTTGTTGATTACCACCGATCACAGTCTTCTCTTCGACCTTTTTGGGACCCGGAAGTGGAGGATCAATTAGGAAAATGTCTTCATGGGAGTTGTACAGTGTCTTTGTGTTATGGCTCCCGAAAGCGCTGGTCGCCCTAGAAATCTTGAGCTCAGGCTTGGGAATTGTGATCTTTAGCGTCTGCTCGTGTAGGGTGTTTGATGTGTATGGTAGGGGTGGGATGTAGGATGTCTTGGATGTAGTTGACACCGTAGGAAGCGGTGGGTGATCCAGATATGAAGATGTGGATGAAATCGTAGAAGTCATTGAGGCCGCATTGATGCTCTCACGCTTACTTGGCAAACTAGGTACCAAGAGATTGTCATTTTCAGTCACACATGAGGAGCACTCGACAACATCTGGTGGCTTCTGAACACCCTCAGTTGTCAAGTCTTCACCGGAGGACACAGAATGGTCGGTACAAAGAGAACAAGAAGAGTGCGAGCAGGTCGAATCTAAAAAAATAGATCATAATAGAATTAAATCCAATATTTACACAAAATATTATCACAGAGATTACTCACGACTACTGCCACGACTGTTAACGTTATTAATTATTTCTTCTGCCTTTTTGAGCGTATCCTCAGCAAGACTGGTGTCCCCATTCGCCACTGCAGCATTGTGAAGATCCATAAATAAGTCCTCATCGTTGATATCAATGCCCAAACTGAAAGCCTTCTCGAATGATCGATAGCGCAGGAGATACTGGAAGAACTTTCTCGTGATGTCCTTTACTTGATCCCCAAATTCCAACTCAGTTTCCTCGCACAGAGCCTTCACCGGCACATGGAAGCTCCCTATGGCCTTCTGCAGCTGTAACTCCCGCTCCGCTGTGAGAGGATGCCGGAAGATAAAATTGGCGATTCTATGGAGGCAGCTCAAACACATGGCGCCATAAGTGTCCCAATTAAGGCATAGCAGAATATTAATGGCCTTCTCAACCTGATTGAGACTCAAGTAGCTGTGCACGAAGACATCCGGAGTGAAGCCCGACGTATGTATGTCTCCTGAACTCAAAAAAAAATAATTATTACCTATTCTCATGAAATTTTACCAAAAATCCAATGTTTTTTCCGGGTGTGTAAAATGTGTCATACCTTTCATTCCGCAGCCACCAAAGAAGCGCATACACCCCACAGGGCCACCTTCGAAGATCAGCAACAGAAAACTGTCGGTCTGACTGAATTTCTCTGTATGTCCCTGCAGATTTGGCTTCCTGTTCCAGCAGATCTTGGACAGGGTGGGCTGACAGCTGAAGTAGTTGGACACATCAAGAATATTGGACGGTGTGTAATCTTCGCTGATCAATTGACTTTTTATGCAGGAGAGCGAGATATCGAAACACTGAAACTGACATCTCTCATTGGCGATCACCACAAGCCCCGAATCACAGTGCCACGATATCATCGTTGCGATCTGTTGACACAGATTTTGTTATTCAAAAATGAAACTTCTTCTAATTACTGGGGACACTTACGAAAGCCGCTTTGACGAGATGTGTGATGCCTCGGCCTTCATCGAAGAGCACAATTGATCCGTCGATACAGCCCAGCATCAGCTTTTCGTGATCGGGACTGTAGGAGTGGCAGCACACCTGAGTCTGCAGCGGAATGGATGTCACGGCGTTTCGGCTGAGTTTCACTTTGTTGATCACATATACTGAACTCTCGATAGTCACTTCGCCCTTGCGCGACACCCTCTGCTCCACTGTGCGAAGCTGATTGTCGCTGAGACGAACAAATTCGATGCAAATGGGATCATTTTCTGTCCAGTGGAAACACAGCGGTTCCAACTTGGCTCGACTGAGCTTGTATATGTGGATATTAGCGCGATCCTGGTCGCGGACTGTGGGTCGCCAGGGATAGACTTCATTCTGCGATGACCTTGTCCAAATGGCCACTAGATCGCAGCTGACATTGCACGAGATCTGACGTGGCAGCTTCCTGCCCTGTGGCCCCCCAATGATGATATTGAAAATCTTTGGCTCCATTCGGCTGATCTTCTCAGGCATAGAACGTCGCAGGCTGGGCTTTTGCAGGTACACGAATGTGATCTGATTCTGATTGTAGGCTATAAGAATGTGCAGGCGCGTCATGAGAACATCTGTGATCGCCTCTGACACGATTTTGCCAAGGAAGTATTTGTCGAAGGCCACTCTCATCACCTCACCCGTGAAAATGTTGACACACACGTGAACAATGAGACCATTCGATAACATCAGTCGCAGCACAACGTTGTCCTTCCACTGACAGTAGATTACCTTGTGCTTATCCAGCAGCTCTTCCAGCTTCTTAATAGAGCTCTTGAGCTTCGAAGCACCCTTGTTCTCCACTGAATATCTAATGTTACGCCGCTCTCCGTAAAGGCGCTTTCCCGTCGCGTACACCCCCTCATCCCCAAGCTCCCTTTTCTGATGGTACCTGTAGCAACCAAAATCCGAGTCCTTGATCTTAATGTCCTCCTGACACGACCAGAAACGCGTTTCACTTAGCAACGTCAGCATTGTTTACTAGCACTATCTTAGCAGCACAACTTTACAGGGCAAATATTTATTAATTACACCTCCTCATCATTTTTTCTCAACAAAATCTTGCTTTGCTGTCAAACCGAGAAAATTGTCAGCATTCCGATTATACTTCCAATGGCAAACACACTGAGCGCTGCGATCACGGTGATCATTTGCTAAAAATGCAAAAATCTAAGAAATATCGCAAATGTACCTCATAATGTCTAATTACATACAAAGCAAATACTATTATATTTTTTACTCTCGATCTGCAATGCCTTCTGATGAAACCGATGAAACCCGATTATTTGAGAATTTATGCATATTCTCAGTTATCTTTTCGATGATTTTGACGGCGATCACGCATGGAGAATAGAAATGAAAATGAATGAATAAATATGGTTAATTTCGGTGGATCGGCGCGATTGACTCTCCCACCCAGCCAGACATGGTATACAGCTTAAAAAATGAAAAAGGAAATCCAATCCGCAAGACGGCACTACTATCAAAGTATACTCTTCACCCTCTGCACCACAGTTGTCGTTTGTAAGGGGCCGGACGTTATAGACGACGAGGCGCTTTGCGCCTCTCTTTGCGTGGTTTGAGGATTGTGTAGTAACTTGAGTTCGTCAAATTGATTGAGAATAACAGATAAAGTTCAAAAATAGGGGTCTTTGTATGAAAGGCTCGAAAGGGGGTGGGGGGGGGGCAATCCCCCATAATGTTAAATTATAGGCCACATTACCCCAATTAACCCCTTATACATTGTGAGCCGCTAGCGCATGATCTTAGTGATGAAATGAAAAAGTCGAAATCGTCTGAAAAAATGGTAAATTTGTTTGAAAGTTACTGATAGGGGATGATAGGGCCTTCTTGGTATGAGGTTGTAGGTGAACTCATTCTGATCAACCCTATCATACATCGTGACCAGCTAGCGCTTCGTTTTATGGTTAAAAACTCAAAAATGCTCGAAAAATGGGTAAAATTGTATGAGAGGTACCAATAGGGGATGACGGGGCAACTTTTCTATATCCAAAAGTTATAGAGGACACGATCCTTATCATTCCCATCATACATCGTAACCCGCTAGCGCTTCATCTTAGTGGTCTAAAGGTCAAAAATGTCGAAAAAAGGGGTAAATTAGTATGGGAGGTACCAGATAGGGCAGCTGGGGGAATTTTCATATAGCCTATGTCCCAACCTGGGATGCCCACTATACCTATGCCAAATATCACCGGATCGGTTCAGCCGTTTGGCCGTGATGCGCGTACGCACTGACAGACAGACAGACAGCAGACACACAAACATTTTGGAGATCGGTATTTTCGGACTCCTGCAGTCACGTCCGGTCGAGATTTAATGGTTTGGGGGTGATCAGGCCAATTCAGATATGCACACTCGGCTTTATGAGGGACGATATAGACATCCACACAGCCCTTCACCCTTAAAGTTACCCCAGTTACCCCATTGACCGATGACATGACATGTCACATATAAGTGGTCACCACATATACAAAATGGAAAGGCATACACTGTCTCTGACTTGTAGGCTATTTGTATGGGGGTCAATTATGAGATACGATATGTGTTAATTCGCAACTGGGTAACACCATAATGACGCTGTCAATCCCGATGCATCTACGAAAAAGATAAAAAATTGTGTTTGTGGAAAAATACACCTAAAATTCTTTAGAAAATAACACAATACATAATGGCATTCAACTTCCCCGCCTTCACGTACATCGTGGCACTCATTGCGGATGCATTCTTGATATTCTTTTCTATTTTCCACGTGATTGCATTTGACGAGCTCAAGACCGACTATAAGAATCCAATTGACCAGTGCAACTCCCTGAATCCTGTAAGTTTCCAACTTAAAACACCATATTAAGTATGTTAAATATCACTCAATATTTTAATGTTCTTTTAGCTGGTTCTGCCTGAGTATTTGCTGCATTTTCTCTTCAACTTCCTGTTTCTACTGGCTCACGAGTGGTTCTCTCTAGCTCTCAATCTGCCCCTGATCGCATACCACATCTATAGATACAAAACAAGACCAGTGATGAGCGGACCGGGTCTCTACGATCCCACCAGCATCATGAACGCGGATGTGCTGTCCAAATGCCAACGAGAGGGCTGGATAAAACTTGCCTGTTATCTTCTTTCCTTCTTCTACTACCTGTACGGAATGATTTACTCACTAATTTCAACATAAAACTATAAACAGTCAAGTTCCTCATTTCGCGGGAGCACCTTACAGCATCCTGTGGGTTTAGTGAGATTTTGTGTTGTTTTCGGTGTCAGTTTGTATTTTGGACATTTACACGTTATTTTCACAGCTTGTGAATTCTGTAGGACTCATAGGACTTAAATCGTAGTCTAAAATTAAGATGTCGATATCAATTTTTGTTTCAATAGGTACGAATCAAAACAAGTGGCTTGCGTCCCTCCTTTACAGCGCGAATTATAAAATCAACATCTTCGTGTAAAATATCGTATTAGGCACTTTGTAGATAAAGTACCTTTTTAATTTATTGCAAAAGGTCCCCAAATTCTATACTCATATAAAATACTAAAAAAAATGAATAAATTCAGAGAACGGTAAAATAAATATTAGAATTTTCCACACTAAGGGATTTTTTTTTATTGAAATCATTTACATGTGAATTTACCAAGAATTTACAGAATATCTTGTAAGATATACATTTCTGTACATATTCGCCATACACTTGTGCTCTTTTATCATGAATTTCTGACCAAAAAATAAATTAGAATTCACCAAAAAGATTTTATTTTTACACAGCATACTAAATAGGTATTTCCATGAAAATCCCAAACGAAATCGGGCAAACTCTGATGCAGGGACTTTAATGCACCAGTTGTACTTTGTAGAAGCTTCCATCCGTGTTGTTGTCGGTCGTCTCCTTCGTGTCGGCGTTGTCGGCGGATTGGCGAATAGCGGTACAACAGTGAAATTTAAATATACAGTAGGAATCTCAAACCGTGCCCTCTCATAATCCGTGTGACGTTTCAGGCGTTGCATTCAAAAATTATTTGAATGCAAATAATTTTATCTCCTGCACTTTATCTCCTGCACGTGCGACTACCACCTGGCTACACACCCAATACCCAGGTGGGAAAGCCCCGGCAAGTCCATTCGGCCTTCTATCATCGCGGATCCCTCCTAATGGTGGCGACATCCCAGCAGGATCAGGATCTGCTGTGGAGTCTCAGCTCTGAACCCTTCCCTCATCGTCCCTA
>CAKKOB020001146.1:0-19953 GCA_918844115.2 Phlebotomus perniciosus | reverse complement strand
AGCTTTTGGAAGTTCTTCAAGAGATTTAGAAGTTTTTTAAGGCTTTTTGACACTTTCAAAAGCTTTAAAGGATATTTCTATACCTACATTAAAAAGTGTAACTGAAAACTTTTTTAAAATTGCTTTAAAACTCTGCAGAAATTTACGAACATATAAAGAAAATTATGGAAACTTTGTAAAGCTTTCGGATAATTATTTAGTTTATCATTGAAGTTCTCGCTGAGCTTTTGAAAATTCTTGAAAGCTTTTGCAGATTTTCTTGAAGCTCTCATTGAAAGCTTTAAAAATCTTTTCTAGAAAGTTTTCTTTTAAAGCTTTTTTAAAAAGTTCTTTTAGAAAGCTTTTTCAAAAAGCTTTCTTGGAAAGCTTTTAGAAATCGTGATTAGAAAGCTCTAGCTTTCTTTGGAAAGCTTTCTTATCAAGCTTACTCAAACTGTTCTATTATAGAAAGCTTTCGTAAAAAGCTTTAAAAATTATATAGAAAATAAAATAAGCTGGGATTAGGGAATCCCAGCTAATTTATAGAATGAAAGCTCTTCAAAACTTTCAAATTGGTTCTTCGGGAATCTTTTCAACCAAATGTGGAAGTGCTGGAAGTAGTGTACGTCCTTCTATCCATAATATCTCTCCCTTGGGGAAGCAAATCTCCACTAAAATAATAGCAGGATATAGTGGGGTTGGGGGACTGTTTCAATCAATCCCTGTCAAGTTTTTATAATTATTTGCTGGTTTGGAAACAATTTTCAAGTTCAATAATAATAAAAATCTGACACCATACCATCACTTTATTGTGAAACTATCCATAAAATAAACGAATTCTGATGAAAATTGTACCTACTTCTTAACGAGCTAATGATTTTAGATTTAGGATTATTCAAGAGAATTCATACAGCAGCAACGCTGTTTTTTCTTACTTTGATTTGGAAATTGAGCAAAGAAATTAATTCTTGACTTAATTCTTATGTCCTTCTAAATATCTCACATGACCTTAAGTTGGCGTCATCTGATAATGGTGTCCTTTACAGGGTCATGCTTTCATTCTGGTGTACTCGGTGTGTTCGAAACAGAGCCTGGAGGAATTGCGTCCGATTTGGAATCTAATCAAAGAGCTAAAGCCGAACATTAGTGATATACCGGTGATGCTTGTGGGCAACAAATGCGACGAAAGTGCTGAGTTGCGTGAAGTATCAACGGCAGAAGGTAACACAGAAGCCTCCCTCATGAGTGTATCGTTTATGGAGACATCAGCAAAGACAAATCACAATGTTACAGAGCTATTTCAGGTATTTTTTTTTATTAGTGGTGAAGCGACTGACATGGTTTTTTCTTCCTCTTCTTTTCAATTAATTATAAAGTATTGTTTCTTGACTTTCTTGATAATAAAAGTTTTTACTTTATTCCTCGTAGGAGCTGTTGAACATGGAGAAGAACAGGAGTGTTTCCTTGCAGTTAGATGGTAAGAAGAATAAAAAGTCTAAACCGAAGAAGAACAAGGATGTATCGAATGGGACTATAACTCAGGAGGGTGAGGGTAGTAGTGGAAATGCTAAAGAAAAGTGTCATGTAATGTAAGAGAAGTATAAATGGGACAAGTAATGAGAGGAATAATCTCAAGAATTTTTTCAATCGTAAGTTTCTCTCCCTTTCATAAATTAATCTGATGGTGGTAAATAACAAAGGTATATTTTATTATTGACTTTTATTCTTAAAAAAAAACTAATTATAGTCATAAAGTAAATCTGAATTACATACTGTAAATATTTAATCCAAAAGTGTATATGACTTGAAAACTTTGCTGTATATAATAATTGAAGAAGGAAAAATTGTTTATCACTAACTTCATTCCTAGTGAAAATTTGTATTGGAATATTTTTGTCTCCAATTCTCATCCATTTTCATGAATAGTCATATATTCATCAACTTTTTTCAAAGTTATACTTCTTCCATAGTTGAAACTTGTAGTTGTTCAATACTTTTGCTTTCCTTTAGCAACTCTGTAGAACTGTGACATTATATACTTTCAAAAAAAAAACGAACTTGTTGGTAAAACGAATTGTTTTCTTTTCTATGATAAGGGATGGAGAGAATTTTATTCATAAAGATTTTAAAGACACCCTAAAAACTCCAATTGCAGCACAATGAAACGATTTTAATGGAAATTTTTTTACTGATATAATTTTTCTTTTAAATGAAATGTTATCGTTACACGATAGTGTATTAAGCTGGTAATCCTTTGGGAAGGAAGAGATACAATAATTTCACGAAGAAATTATATTTTCAGAATTTACACAATAAAATACATTCCAAAATGTGACATAATATAGCAATGTTCTAATATATTTTTTGGGTTCATTTATTGAAGAATCACATATCATCCAGCAGCAACTATACATATTGCATAAAAGAAATGATAAAAAGAAACAAGTCAAACCGAATTAAAATGAGAGAGAGAGAGAAAGAGAGAAAAGTGACGCGTAGAAAAAGTAGAAAAAAAGTGAATTTTTGTATTTTCTCAGTTAGTTAAATGTTCTCTTAGATGAGCTCTTAGTTGATGACCTGTTTGGGTCATAATTAATAGTAAAATTTATGCTTTTATCATAGATCTTAAAAAAGGAAACCGTATGTATAAATTTCAATCACAAAGAATGGGATCAATTTTTTAATTACTTTTAAATTAGTCATAATTGACACTTGAGCATAAAACTCGATCTTATGTCGGTCTTTTTGCATTGATTTTCTTTAAAATACATATATCAACTTCAACATTTCTGCAACTATATAGATTGCATTATTCCTGGACCTTAGGGATGGTATTGCGATGTAGATTTTTCATTTTGATGGACTTAGGAAGCTTGAGAAAAAATAATGTGCTACACTTTTTTCCCAAAATGAAATCAATACTAAATGAGAAATGACATAATAGATAGTAACGCGTAAGAATCAACTTTTGGGCTTGTTAGACAGAGATTAAAAAAAAAAACATAGGATTTGAATGAAGATAGATTATTTCAATAATATGAATTATTAGATTTTAAGCAATTAAAATCACTAACTAAAATGAGAAATGGACAACAAATAGACGAATGAAATAATGAATTTTAAAAAGAATATTCACGGAAAAAAATCTGCTTTTAACTGTAATTTGACTTCTTATAGAAATTAAATGATAAGAAAGGTAGAAAGTAAAAGTAGATAAGGGAGAAAGATAAGAGAATAAAAAAAATCATCGGCTGAAAAAAAGATTAAGAAAAAAAATTGACAATAGTTCATATTTTATTAGTTTTATCATAGTTATTAATTGTTATACACCAACACTGAACCACTTGCCATTCGAATGACTCATTTGTCTTGCCTCTAACTGCATTCTTCACACAATTCTTAACTCTTTATTATTTCTAAAAAAAAAAAATAAAAAATAAAACACAAATTGGATCGAATTCACACAATTGATGGAAAATAATGTTGCTCCTTGTAATGTAAAATTTGCGCATATTTGTTAATAACTTATACATTTAAAAACATACTAAATGAAAAAAAGAGAAAAACTTGAAGTTATAAAAGCTTTAACATTGAAATTGAATATTTAAAGAGAAAAAAAAATGTTGCAGTATCATCTGAAGCAAATATGAAATGGTTTGCCTTAAATAAATAAAAAAAAATTGTTACAAAATGTTGCTTTCCCAGCAGAAAGCGATATATTTAAAAAGTAAAAAAATGGAGTTGTTAGAACATGGCCAAGTTCACAAGCGATTTATTGTCGAGAAAAGTTTTCAATTCAACTTGTTATTTTCAACAGGAGGAATGATGAATGGAAATCGAATATTTCAAGCAAATCCACATATTCAGAATTCCAATAGCATGAATCTTTGCAATATTGCAATTAAAAAAAAAATTCTAATTGAAAGATATAAGAAGTCTTATTTCTTAAGACAACAGAGAACGATTCTCTTTATGCGAAAAAATCATTTCATAAGAAAGAAAAATATATGAAGACATTTTTATGAAATGGAATTGATGTTTGCGTACAACGAATTACTTACACTATAGTGAAAAGCAAAAATTTGAGAATAATTGAACGTGGAAAAAAACGAAGAGAAAAAGAAATGTAAATTATAATTATATACTTTCCTATCATTTAATGTTATCACTTGTTTATTGATAATCTTGAGAAATCATTACTTTGTATTATTATTAATTTGATTTAAAGAAAAAGAGATTACACTGAAACAAAATGAACAGATACACCCAAATTTACTGTTAAATATGAATCAAGTATTATTATATATACACAAATTATAATCCATTTTACTTCAATAAAGTTGTAAAAAATATATTATCTTTTTTACTGCTTTTTGTTTTGAAAATGTATTAAAAAAATGCCAAGTTTAGACTTGGCGGTGTGCCCCGACACGTTGCGTTTAGAGAGGAGGGAGTCAGGTCTGTTGCTTTTTGCCGGATGGATTTGATTAAATTCTTAAAAAAAAATCTAATGAGTACCCACTTGATCGATTTGAGGCGAGTAAAACACTTGAAAGGACAGTTCAAAACTTTTGATCTTGAAAATGGTCTAAAAGTGTTATACAATTTTTTTTAAACTGAGAATTAAGTTTAAACCGACTGAAACCGGTTTAGGATCGTAGGAAATTCAAAGACCTTTCTAATGAGTACTCTCATGATTGGTATGGAATAAGTGAAACCCTTGAAAAGAGAGTTTCAAATCTTTGACTTTGAAAAACCGCTAGACGGAATGTATGGAGGTCATTGGCATGTATGATCGAAAAGTGCGTCTGGTGAGTCTACAAAACATATGTGAAAATGAAAAAAATCGCAGGACTGGTTTTCGAGATATACCAAAAAAGCATGTTTTATAGGGGATAGGGGGGCTTTTTTGAAAAATGAAAGGCCTGGTCTTGATGCCAGGGTCGACTTTAGGGGGGTCCCCCGAAGACACGAAGTGTCTATCTGCAACCGTTTAGCCTCCAGATCAATAACAGACAGATAAACGGAGAATCGGAGAAACACAGGCGGATTGCAGTATTGCCATTTTTGTGTCGGGGCAATAAAAATTAAAATAAACTATCTTATCTACCAAAGAAAATTTCTACCACTTACTTTCACAACTTTTCAAATATCCGTCTCAAAATTACAAACTTTCGTGTTTCTTCTTGGTTTTAAAACAACTTCTCGGGACTAGAAGTGAAAATCATTTACTATACCTACAGAATCGAGTTCACATAATAAAAAAACAATTTATCAAACTTAAATACTAAAACTTTTAAACACTCTCTCCCCTTTTTGCCTAAAATCCCAAAGTGGAGCATTTCTTCGGCTGATGCCGTGACATTGAAGTTGTGGAAAATTCATTGCAGTGAAAATTTGGCTAAAAAATGATGGAATGCTTCCAAGAGTTTGATTTGTGCCCATGCAAAAGTTATTTGGATTTCCTGCGTCATAAGAACATGAATTGTCCAAAATACAGCAAGACACAGCAAAAGTTGAAATAATTGGTGGCATTGAAGATGAAGAACATAAAATGTTTGTATGTTATTTACTTAGACGGAAATGATGAGAATGCTGGTAGGATTTAATGGTTGCATTCATCGTAAAAATGTTGACGGAGCTTATATGTGCTTTTTACGGCCAATCTCGGAAAAAATTTTAAGTAGCGCCAAATGCATCATATGATTTCTATCATACAAAATGGTATTTTTGTGACATTTTCAATAAGGGGCAGCTTCTGCGGAGGATGTCTTCAGCACTTAAATCTTCTTAACTGCAAAAAGATGTTGGTTTTCAGTGCCAAATGGTGAGTAATACATTTTGGAAGATTTCATATAGAAAAAATCACTCAATAATTCTTACACTTACCTAAACTCTATTTCTTGCTCAACAAGGAAAAAAAAACGCAGTTTTCACGCCTTCAATATAATATTAATAATTTAAAAGGAAAGAACAGAAAAGAAAAGGGAAAAGAAAAGCTTTCACGGAGCTTGAAACAACGATGAAACGTGAATGAAATGAAGCGAGCTTTCAGTTTCACGTAAAAGAAAAAGCTCAAATGAAACGCAATTCCATCATAAAGCTTTTGCTCTGTGCCCCCAAAACGGATAATAAACTTCAATTTTGCATCCAATAAATTTTACTTTATTTATTATCATATCGAAGAATATTTTGCACAACTTTACAATGTGTTTCACGGAACGTCACATACAATTTTTTTCTCGCCTTTCTAACAATTCACTTCTTATTAATTCATTAAGTGTTTTTTTTTCATGCAATTGTGGTAACGCTCGAATATACTTTCTACAGACGAATTACAATTGATTTATCCATTGAGAGGTTTAGATTTTGTGTGTTGATTTGGATATTTTCACAGAAACTTTTGATTCAAAGAGCTTTTTCTTAGTTGCAAAGGACTTTACACCTATTTTTTTGATTCTGTCCTATTCCAGGTTTTGAAGTGAAAAGATGTTTTGTCTTCTTTATTAATATATTCTCTGTTGAAAACTATATTGTTTGAGCTCTCATGGAGAATTGGAGTTCATTTTGCAGAGAATGTAACACTGAACAGTCAATAGTTTTGTTTTAAGTTTTATCAATTCGCTAAAATATTCATTTTTTTATTTTACTTTTAATTCCTGACAATGTTTTGTGAAACTTTACATCACCTTCAACTATACACTATCAACAATTCCTCATAATATATTTTGTGCTTCATCATTAATTGATCTTTTCATTTTTTTTAAATTCATCTTTTGTCATCGTTCACAATTTAAAAAAGTTGTATTGCAATGCACAACAATTGTATTGACTATATAGTTCGATCGTTAAATTAAGTTTCTCGCACTTGTTTGAGAAAGTTTTTTTTTCTTGGTTTTAAAGAGGACTTCAAGAGTTAGTACAAGAATGCGAAATATTACAAAGATCAATCTATATCACGTCTCTATGTTCCTAACAAAAAGTCTCCATCATCAGATGCCATTTTTTGCTATTATTTATAAGATTTATTTTGAAGAAGAAACATTATTTTTTTTCCTACTCGCACGACATTCATCCTTTGACGATCGTAGACTCGAAATATAATTAACATGATTAATTGGAATGTCAAAGTTACTCATCCTTCCGCTTGCACCAGGCAGAAAATATAGTTGAAGAAAGTGGTAAAATCCTTTTGACTTGCTATGTCTCTGAACTGATTGTTTTTGAAATTTGAGAAATTGAACAAGAAGAAATACTCTGGCAGTTTATCTAATTTATCTTCTCTAATATAAAGTTTTTTTTTCTTTCTTTTCTTTTTAATGAATATTCGTTTGTTGTGACTCTTATTTATCAATGGTAATGTTCCAAAATTTTCACTGCTTTCTCTTCTTTTTTGATTTAGAAAGACAAATTTCCAAAAATGTAATTTCCCGGCGCAGACGGGTCCTCCGATGCCCAAAACTCACGCCACAATTCAGCAAATTCCTCGCGATTCACCTCCTCAGCTCCCTTAATGCGCGCACACACAAAAAATAAATGAATTATTCAGCATTTCTAATGCTGAAAACATTTGAACATCATATTGTACCTTGGACATTTTTGCAAAAGCTTCCTCGCATTCCTTCTTGTCTGTGCCGTAACTCGAGCAAACTGTTGCGAACTCTCTGGCGTCAATTGTGCCGTCGTTAGAAGCGTCCTCCAAATCAAACATGAAATTCATGTATCTACAAAAAATATATGTGAGATTTGTATGGCTTTACCAATTGGCCAAGAGCAGACATTTCAAAGGAATTCTTTTTTATTTGTATATTTCCATTTCATCGCTATTAAATTGGACTGTCAAAGAAAGATATACGGCTTTCTGCTAAATATTATTTTTATTAAAAAATGTATATTTTCAGATCCTTTTATGTGAATGAATTTAATTTTCCATATATATGTTTTTAACGGGCTCTTAGAATGACAGGTCAGAGGAGTGGAAATTGAAAATCTCACTATAAATAGTTTTTCTTTAGTCGGTTAAACTTTTCTTCAAGAGTCTCTTTTGGGAGAACAAAGTTCTAGCAATGATTCTATAGTTGTTCTTACCAACTTTTAACACATTTCCTTATAAATGGTTAGAGTTCTTTAAAGTTTCACAATAATGAATAGCTATACTTTCTTCTATAACACTTTTTGCTGCGCGTCTCATTAGTAAAAGCATTTCTCATTAGACCAAATGTTCAATAGATTACTTAATTTTTGATTTGTGGTCATCGTAATATTCATTATCAAATAACCACAAGTAGAAACACAAATATTTGACAAAGGGTATAAAAGGATTATTGTTGTAATTGATTTTTGACCGCATTTTGCACAGAAAACGCAAACATATTAAATGACTAATTAAGCAAATATTTCTATACAAATGGATTTTGCAGCCAATGCAATTGATATCGTGGGCTTTCGAGTACAATAATAAACTCAACACCTACCTATGTTGCCAGTCCATTACAGTACTAGGATCCTTTGCGTATGCGTCCCACATATTGCACCACTCCTCTACGGATACCTATAAAGAGATGTGTGGAAAAAATGTAGAATTATTAATAGGATCCTTTTATATTTAACAAGATTTCCTTAATTATTATGCATGTCCCCTTCGAGATTCTCTCTTTTCATCACTCTAATGCCTTTGTGAATGAAAGGGCATATAAATCAGTGTACAGTGCCCTGAATAATTTCGTGCTCACTATGTTGCGCTGCCTATGAATATTAAATTGATCATAATTAATTTTCGCTATACCATAAAACCGCTAATTTTCATTTCAAAGCTCAACATATTTGGCACAAAATAATAATTTGCACACTAAACTAATGTTAATGCACTTCACATTACATTGAACAGGTCTTTAACAGTGCAATTAATAAAATAATGATGATGCTCTTTATCTCTCTTGATTTTCCTGGTTAGCAAAGAGATTTGTGATTATTTAGAAAGAAAAGACAAACCATAAAAGTAATTCAAAAAAAAATTCTTTATTGTAGAAAAGCTTTAGATGTTATAAAATAACAATAAAGCGTACGAAGATCCTAAATTATTCTACTGAGCTCTCGTTATAAGAATCTTTTGAGAGTGCTCGAGTGTGTAATTGCAAAATCATTTCCAACCGACAAGGATGAAACGTGCTACTGCACGAAAATTAATTTACATTTTAAACTGCATCACAGCTTTAATGCAAATACCTAATACATATAGAGGATATGATTTCGACGAGGGGAATACATAAATAAATTAGTTGTATCAATAGCCATAAAAGTAGATAGTAAATTATTTGAACAAAATCTGAATATTGTTCGGAATGGAAATAAGTCCTAAAAATTTATTGTTTACTAGAGAGAGTTCCAAAATAACTGTTGTGTTCTTGAACCAAAATATAATTGCTTGATAAACTACTTCGTGAGATGCCATATACAGAAAGTTTTGTAATTAGGTGTATAATTGTGCTTATACTTATTTCTTTAATGCGCCTTCAAGTCAATTTTGCAATCATATACATATAACTTCCGTTGAAACGCTCAACATAACGACGACAAGTCCTAAGAGAATTGGGGCAACAGTGACAATTTTGATTGGATACTTAATTGCATTCTAAATTAGCACTGATGAAAAAACACTAAGATTTAATTTATACGAAAAGATGAATGAATCAACATTGACATACTTTCAGAATCACTGATGTTTAATTCTCTTAATTAAAAATAAATAGTCAAATAGTTGAAATCGTGAGAATGTTTAAGAATTTAATAATTTTTCCGGGAAGAGACATAATGAGTTGTTTCGATACAATTTTAATTACGAATCCTTTCAAGATTTGTCATATTTTCCAGTTTATAACCGAAACTTCATTCGCCACAAAATGTTTTTATTCCAATTTTCACTTGGATTTTCTCTTCAAGAAACATCCTGAGTTCGTGACTCAGCATCAAATGCAATTTGAATCAGTAAACAATACAATAATATCCACCCAGGAGGATTATTCATAATATGTCAGGCGTAATGCGATGGATTTATATACAGTGCATGATTAATTCAACATGGTTGATTATCCTCTCAAATTTAAGATGAAGCCATAAATGTGTTGAGCCTTTGGGATATATCATAACATACCTGGCCATCATTATCCTTGTCTGCTTTGGAGCGCAATCCTTCCCAGATTTTTATCATTGATTCATGAGTCTCTGTGCTTTTCGCTGAACCAGCTGGCCATCCCCGTAGTGTGCAAATTTTCTACAACATATGTTATATATATAGTAGATTAACGAGCAAAAAATTATAATTTGAAATCATTAAATCTCACTTCGATAGCCTGTTCAAAGTCTTTGATGTCTATTTCGCCGCTCTGATTGACGTCTGAATAATTAAAAAAATAATTTGAAATAAAATATTTTAACAAACAAACCCATATAATACAAAAAAAGACTCACCGAAGAAAACGTTGAACACGTACAGGAGCTTCTTTTTCCGAAAATCCGAAATAGACATTATCTGTAACAAATGGAAACTTTTTAATCTTGAGCCATAGAGTTGACACTGTATTAAAATTACAAATAGAAAACCATTTGGAAGAACCCGTAAAATTTGTTCTTACATTCCTAGAAATTCTAAATGAAACGACGCAGTGTAATCTCAGCTCATAAATTGCAAGAGTTTGCTTTTTCTTGGAACTTAACAAATGTGTCTCTTTCTATCTCGTTTTTTTTTATTTCAACATTTTGTGATTGTCTCAAAACTATCCGTAGTGACAAATTGTTCTTTACCTTAGAAATTATCGTCTTCCATAAATCCAATCCTTCGCTTGTCATATTTTAAGCATAAAGCTCTTTTGAGAAGATTTCTTGAGCAAGAAATTTCAAGGAGAAAATTTTCAAAGAATCCCCGCACTAAAAAAGGAAATGGTGTTTCGAATAATCATTGTTTAATCGCAGAAATTTTTAGGTCAATTGCTTCACAAACAATTAATTTTTTTTCAGTTACACGACATTTTTTTTCTCAACAGATTCTTTCAATTGAATGCTATTTAATCACCGCATGAAATTTTCATTCCTCCTTTTGTATTTGAAGACTATTAGGAAAAACTTAATGGAAAACCAGAAAATGCAGATCAGTCTAATCTAATCAAAAGATTTAAAGTTCAGAAAAGCTCCTGATTCCACTAAACGTCTAAGCTCTTCCTGATATTTTCTAGAAAATTCTTTTTTTATATTCATGATTAATGCAGATGAAAGAGTATCTGATGTAAATTAGATGGTTACCAGTTCCAGTAGAATATATGATTATATTAATCAATCAATTGTATGACTTTTTGATTATTGATGAAACCAAGGGGAAGATATTATGATCAGAAATGGTGTACATTTGAATGGAAGTGTGCGAAAGCTTTAGAAAATGGAATGAAAATGTTAAGATATGTCAAGGAAATTTCAAAACTTTGAAAAATATAAGCTTTTGATTGGCTGAAAGCTTTCTTAAATTCCTGTAAGACACTGCAGACATTTACAAGCATTTAAAAATTAATAATTTGTGAAACTTTCGGATATTGTTAGAGCTTTTGAAGCTCTCGCTAAGCTTTTGAGAATTCTTGAGAGCTTTTAAATATTTTCTTAGAACGCTTTTTTAAGCTTTAGAAAGTTTTCTTAGAAAGATTTTGTAGAAAGCTTCATTAGAAAGCTCTAGATAGCTTTTTTATACAGCTCTAAAAAGCTTTATTATGAAGTTCTAGAAAGCTTCTTCAGTAAGCTCTAGAACCTTTCCTTAAAATAAAACAGAAACCGTTCTTAGAAAAGTTTCTTTCTTAGAAAATTATAGAAAGCTTTCTTGGAAAGCTTTAGAAAGTTTAGAAAACTCTAAGAGGCCTTCTTAGAACACTTTATAAAGCTCTCTTAGAAAGATTTCTTTAAAAAGCTTTTGAAGATTTTTATAGAAAATCAAATTGACAGGATGAAAGCTCATGAAAGCTTCCGAATTAGAGTTTTGGGGAGTTTTTCTACAAGATGTGGAAGTGCTGGAATTAATGCACGCCTTTTTGACCATAATATCTCCCCCTTGGATGAATTTCAAAAATTCCTTCTAAACTTGCTTCTAAATCTTAAATCAGCTTCTAGTTCAATCTCTGAATAAGTGTCTAAATATCCCATACGATTAGTTTCTCGTTCTCTGACAATTGTACACTGCAGTTTACATTTAATTACGTAAAGTACCTCTCTTTCATTCTTGTTTGTTCCGACTTTCCCGAATTGATTGAGAATATATAGAAATACTGAGAGTGCATTTCCCATTTGTTTGGGACACTTTGACTGGCATTTCAGTCGGGGTTAAAAAGTTTTCTCGAGTGGTTTGCCAAACAATCCAAACGTTTGGGTGGAAAGGAAAGAGACAATTTTATATTTTCACGATTTTTTCACTATATATAAATCACGCATTGAATATTCATTGTTGCATTGATCTTGTCACTTTTCATGAAATGTTTCCCACGGGATAAAAATGATGTGGGATTATTTTTTTGTTTCATCATTGTTGGGGTTGGTGGTTTTGAAAGCTCTTTTATTGCGGCAATTTGATGCACTCTCTCACGCTTTCATGAGGATTATGTTATATTAAATTGGATTTGTGTGATTTTTTCAGCAAAGACCTTGGCTCAAGTGCTGCAAAATCTCATTTTTTTTTCTTCGAATACTTGCTGAACACTTGTCTTTCTTTCAAGCTTTTACTCAATTGTGTGGTGGAAGTGCTACGTCCTTTTGTTTAAACATCACCCTCATAATCATTGTAATTCATGTTCCAGAATCCTTGAATTCATCTTACATTGTCGTTCTACCATTGAGTCGGCTAAACGAATTGCAACAGTGTTGAAATGTTGAAAGGGGATGATATAGAAGTTGAAGAATTCATTAGAATTTGTTGTCTTTATCGGCAAGTGCCCAGAACTTTGTCTCTCACACCCCACTTTGAAGGATATTTTCTTTAGCCATTCTCCTCATGGTGTAACCTTTTGGTACAACAAATAAAAGTGCAATTTGCTATGAGTGGGGAAAAAAGGGAAAAAATAGAGAGCACGACGATAAAAACCATCCCAAGGACTCTGCTCAGCAAACTTTATGTGTGAAGCACGTAGAAAAAATTATGTACAAAGTGTAAATATGTTGCTCCACCAAAAAATACACGCTTCATGTAACATGGTACATTAGCACTATAAAGTCTGGAAATGGCAGAAAAGGCGGAAAGAACATTTACCAAAACATTCTAATTTCATACAAATAACATTGACTTTGAGTGGTTTCATCCAGACCTTATCCAGGGCGATTTTCGCAAGTCATAAACATCGAAGGCGATATGTTTGAGGAAATTGTGCAAAAAATGATGCCTGGAAGTTATTACTTTTTGCCATCCAACACAATCTAAAGAATATTTAGTACATGAGATGTTCTTTTTCGTGTGACTTTTTCCATTTATCTGAATTTTTCCACATCAGCAGCTGGAAATTACTCTGCTTTTTACACTAAACATTCCGGTAATAAAGTTCATTGAAAATTTTTTTTACGATTCTCCTATAAAAAAAAATGTGCAGGTCTGTATTGCATCAAAAATTCACAGAGCACAATTGAATTATGTAGGTACATCTATAAAGGGAAATCATTAACAATTCCTTTCCGATACAAAATTGCAGCAAATATTTTGTTGTGAGGGGATTACTGATAAATTTCCGATTTAAATTGCTTTTAATATCTATTCAATGATTTCAAATCGTAATTTTAATAATTCTAGTAAAACAACATAATCTATCTGATTGAATAGAGTGTGATTAAAGTTGATTTCAATTGATTGTGTGAAATATTAACTGGAGAGCATTACGAATGAAACAATAATATTTATAATTGATCTTATCTCTAACAACTGCTGATATTGCATTTAGCACTACGCATATAAACATTTCACCTCGAAATGGAAACACTTTAACATTTGTAATCCAACAAAATGATCTGCAGTGTTTGGAAACAAAACGTTATTTCCTGAAAAGCAATAATTTTGCATGTAACTCTATATATAGCGTAATTTAAACACTTAACAAACCGATAAAACCATATACTCTATTAAATTCGGTCAGAAAATTCTTCGGACGTACTTTGTACACTAATATTGATTAATTTATGAAGTTAGAACAAATCAATATTCGTTTAACCGAAAGATGAAGCCTTGCATATAAATTTGAAGTCCCATTATTCAAAATGATGGACTCTCGTTTTGAACTTATATAAAAAGTTTTACTCATCGTGTTGGTATAGCGTTCAATTACTGAAATTTTCCAAAATTCTATAAACAACAGTTTAGCTTTTATGCAAAAAGTGAAAAATATACCCAACATATATAAGAACTTATTGTAGCCATAATTCAATTTTCTCGCAAATTGTAAGGCGCTAAAATAGAATGAGTGTGAGAATATTTCTGTATGAAACATGGGGCTAACATGCTTGTCAGTAAGATCTCTGTGGGATTTATCTGTGGTGGATTATGATGACCGAATTTAATAAATGTTCTAACATGTGATAATAAACTGGTAATGTCCGAAAACAATTTATTTTAATTGAGAAGATTATGACTTTCCTTTTCAAATTTAATTACTTGACAATTTTCTCGTTGGCATTTGTGTCCCAGAACATAGCCTCACACCATAAATTGTGTAATTAACTTACCATTTAATATTTTACAACAATGGGCGCATAAAATAGTATAAAGGACGTCGGGACAACTTTGTAAGCGTTATGAGTAATTTAAGCAAAATTCCAAAATTCGCTATTACAAAAGAGAATTATAATAATAAGAATATTATTTGAAGTTCCTACGAAAAGTTCCTTGGGAAACTTGTACAATGCGCAATCTTTGTGATAAAATACACTCTGGTGTGTCACTATAGAGCTCCTTTTGTGGCAAACTATATACTTAGAAGTTATACCTACATTGTATAGTTTCAAATAAGATAATTTAAGTCTCTCTGATTCCAAAACTTTCAGAGGTGGACTTAAAATTTTCGGTTTTATATCATTATTCTAATCATTTTTTAAGAAGATGAAGAGATAATAAGCTTTACTCCTCAAATATAATGTCTGGGGAAATGAATAGGATATCCCTCATTTGAATATTGGGTCACGGTGAATTTTAATTTGAAATTGTATAATATAATATATTCAAGCAGAGACTGGACTGGATTAAACAGAAGTCCGGGCTTATTTTTTTTATCTAAAATTCCTGAGAAATTCTCTTCTAAACTTTTTAATTGCTCTTGTTGGGAACTCAACAGGCTGAAATGATGTGAATGTCTTGCTAAAAAGCATGCAGTCTTTGCGTGTATAGAGAAAAGTGCTATTTTCATAAATTTTCAACTCTTCGTTTGTCGATGTACTGTGCACCTTTCACCCCCAAGTGAGCAATTGAGTATGGCAAAATGCACTTTTTCACCCATAATAAACCTCACACACGAAGAGTTGCTGTAATTTTTCACACAAGATGCAAGGAAAAATCGATAAACTTCTCATTTACATGGGAAAATAAAGTTAATATTCCTGAGGAAAAAGAAAACCATTCCATTCATCATTCTTGGCTTTCCTCTACGCGATTTTTATTGCCCCTTTCCCCCTGTTGAAATGACTACATATAAGGTGCTTTGGTAGAATGTCTGGAATGCTTCAAGTTTTAGCTCTTGCTAATGTAAAAAAAATTAAATAAAATAGTTTTACATTATTATTAGTGTCAAACACGGAAGTTAAATTTGACATGTAATATTTCGAGCATGAAATTGAAAGCTAATTGAGTAGAAGTAAAGAGAGATGGGCATTTTCGGACTCCTGGAGTCACGTCCGGTCAAGATTACATTCGCGAAACATTTCTACTTTTTGCCAATATATTACTACATCAAATTAAAATGAAAATCAAAATCAAATTAAAATAATTGAATCAGGAGATATTCAATTCCGAACAATTTGGGTTATGTGATCTGGTGATAGCAAAAAACCAATAGATATGCAACTCTATTATTAAGTTTAGTTGTGGTTAATATCAAATTATTCACCTCATGAATATGCAATATGCAATTTTCATTTTTCATTTCCATACGTTTTCATTGTCGCAAATTTTTATTAGTTTAAAACGCAAAAAAAAACACTAAAACTTTTAACAGCAAAACATACAATTTCTGGAGTATGATAAACTTGTACATATGTCTACAAACAACTTGTCAATTTGTAAGAGAAAACATAATTCTTGAATATAAATTTTTAAAGCACATAAAAGTTGCAAATAATGCATGAATGCATCTCTTTTGGTGGGGGTTTTCGCTCGAAAACTCGCAAATATTGCAATCAAGTGGCGTTTTTTTATGATTGAAAACTACACAATGTGTGGCTTATTGCAATTTTTTTTTCTTTGCTCTCTCAGCCTGGCGTCACAGCCAATAAAGCAGGAAGTCTTTCAACATGGCTAGAAAAAAATTCATTGGTGAATTTGCCTCATGTTCCGCGGTGGACCAGCATCGCAATCCCAAATGTCTGTAAGCTATTCAAACCTTTGCAGGACTTTTATTTTTGGTGAATAAAACTTTTTACTGATTTCATATGAATAATGGTTCCATATCCGTTGTCGTGAAATATTTGGAGGTACACACAATAAATTGTAACGTATCTTTTGAAAATGGATGCCTCTTTTTATGCCAAACCAATCTCGTGAAAAAAAGGGGAGGACAATTCAGAAGACATTCTCCCTTTTGTTGAGGAATATAGTCGCTCATTCTATAAACTGACTTTTTTTTGCGACATTCTCCTTTTGTACTTCTCGGTCATATTTCGATGACACTTTCCTTTCCAATCTTGAGCACAAAATTTCAATGGGATTTGATAGCAGGAAACGCTTGGAAGCTTTTAGTCCATGTTTCAAAGGATCCCCATTCCTAAGGGGAGTTGTGCCTGGTATTTGCCTTGCCGAATCAATACTCCACCAATAAATCTTCAGAAATTTGTCCATGAGAATGGCTTTTTTCATCATTGAATTCATCTTTTTGGCGGTGTTATCGCACTGGAACTTCCTCTTTGCGCCTTTGCCCCATTTTTGGTGTGGGGGAGAAAGGGAAAATTTATCACACACGAAATTGCTTTGTAATATTTTTACAACACTCCCCGAAATATTACCTCAATTTTCAGTGATAGGTTGGGTGCGGGTCGCCACAAAGTGGGGGAAGAATAACTTAGCATGTGTGCATTCTAAAATTTTCTTATGGGAAGAATTAAAGTGGCGGAATTTTATCACATCTCCTTTTCCGTATCGTATGGGGTTTTTCAGAGAAATCAAGGAGGAATACTTGGGGGTAAAGCAATACCCATAAATCATCATCACCCCATTTATTGCCGACAAATAAAGCTCACGGTATAATGAGACGAAGAATTCTTTGTTCTATGGGGTACTCGATGCCTGTAGGGAATATTTTCCGTGTGCGGAATAATCCCTCAATGACAAATTCAATCACATTTTTTTGTATGTGCTGCAGATGATCAAAGAGGTAGATATATATATAGTTCAACATTGCTGACGACTCTCGATAAGCTATTATACAAATACTCTAAGAAGCGAACAATCGGAATGACTTCTGGGACATTAGGTTTCCTCACGTGCCCCCCATAGGAAATCCTATTAATTCAACCAGAGAAAAATACACGAAATTACCCAAGGACTTTTATATACCATATTGTTGTTCCTCTGGGGGTGAAAATTGCATCGAATTAAGTCAATTTTCATACAAGTCGTGTCGTCGAGACTGAAAAATTCCTTGCGTGCTCAGTAATGCGATACAAAGTTTTACAATAGTTAAAGGGAAAAGTTTTCATAGCAAAATGTTAGGTAGGTAGTACACAAACATTTTCCCTCAAACAGACACTTAATTAAGTGGTGCTGAATTGGGCCGAATAAATTCACTCCTTCATCACTTAACACCGTCTGGTTTTACCTCACATATCGAACATTTAATTTTCCAGTGCTCTAAAAAGACTTCACACATTTTTATTGCGAATATGGGGCTTTATTGATTGGCTTTTTCCACTGCATAAAAAAGGGCAGATGGAGAGAAATAGCACTGCAGCATCGTAAACACCACATGAGATCGAGAAAAATGACGAATGTGCCTCGAAGACACGGGGAGTCAGGCTGAAAGGCAGGGATGCGGAGGATGTTTATTGAAAGTGTTTGCTTGTTTGAGCAGAATTTGAATTACAGATTATTCACTTAGGAAACACCGAGATGAGATGAAGCTAGAATAACTTTATCAGTAGAGGCAGCGTAAACTAAAAGTTTACATTAAATTCCTATAGGCAAATTCAATGATAAATAGTATGTTTCCTCTTTAATTTCATCATTTTGACAAAGCATCATCCTTTACTTTGATATCCGACACAATAATGAATAGTTGATGGGAAACTATATATGAAGCGAAATTTTTTTCTCCATCCAAGTGAGGGTGAATAATTGCGCAAAATTTGATTAATCATCCAGGTAGTGCGACGGCCCTTTTGTACACGTATCACTATTGTCTATTTTCATGCGCCCCCATCTTCTGACACACAACCCACTGTATCGCCCTCCCAAATCCCCATAGAGAAATTTTGCGAATAAAAAATTAACACAGGATCAACATGGCAAACGGTTTTCTAAAGTGAAAATTGTTAATAAAAAATTATACAATAACAGTCGAGGGAATAATAGGGTGGTGTCTTATGGGAAGGAAGCGAAATATAAATGTTGTATACGCGAAACAATACTGAATGTGCTTTCATAATGTACTGATAAGGAACATCAGGAAATTTGTAAGACAGAAAACGAGCGGAAGCCACACATTTTGGCTTGTTTACAAGCTTATGGAAAAGAAAACATTATTAGTCGTTTTCTCACTTGCAAGAAGATGATATCTATTTCACCTCTATCATAAAAAACTATTGCAGAGATGATGAATTACCTTCGCTAGTCTTTTGTGAATATTGATTGGCAACAAAACAAGAATTTTAACACTTCTGTTAGGAAAATATTTCACTCAAAATGAAAAACAAATACAGTAATTTTTCTGACCAATAATAATATTTACGCATGATGTGTATAAAAGCATTTAACGGCAAAATAAAATTAAAAATTGAAAATCCACCAAAAAAGCTTGGTGTCAATTGAAGATTATAAAAATATTGATATAGCTTATCACAAAAAAATTCACAATTATTTTCAAATAAAATTAATTAAAAGAAATTATAAAATTATTAACACCTGAGGATATATTGAAAACAAATCTCAAAATGATATTGATAGACAAACCATAAAGCAACAAAAAAGCAAAATTAACGTTATTTAAAATTTGCTTTTGGTTAATTTCCATATAAATTGTCCATAATACGTAAAAGCCACATAAATATCAAAACTAAAAATTTTATATTTTATAGTAGATACGAGCATAGTGATGGAAAAACCATCAACATAACATGACGTTCAATTGCAAGGCACGTACGCTCTCATCCGTGAAATTGTAAGATTTTCCATGGAAAGGATCAAATTCAAAAGGCAACCGCTCATGTGGCAAAGCTTTTCAAGATGTCATGAATTCATTGCGGAAAAACATTTCAAAATGTTTCGCTAGAGTGACAATAAATGAAAAATTTCATCTTTAACCTTTTCAACATTCAATGAAACTATAATTGAACAGAATTTCCATTTAGCAATTTTGTATAGTGTGAAAGTTTCTGTGAATTGCCAACTAAAAGCTCTCTGGATCTTGAAATTATTTCCGTCTCATTTTGTATATTTCAAAAAGTTATAACTCAGGTAGCACTCTGGCTAAATAATAGTGATTGCATCAAGAACTTCTATTTAAATATAATCCCACAATTGCACTTATATATGCATCAAGGATGAAATTT
>CAKKOB020001145.1:0-18460 GCA_918844115.2 Phlebotomus perniciosus | reverse complement strand
GGCTTAAGCTAGCCTTAATGATGGCCTAAACTAGCCTTAATGATGGCTCAAACAAGCCTTAAGGTTGGCTTAAACTAGACTTAATGCTGGCTTAAATTAGACATAATGATGGCTTAAACAAGCCTTAAGGCTGGCTTAAACTAGCTTTAATGCTGGCCTAAACTAGCCTTAATTATGGCTGAAACAAGCTTTAAGGCTGGCTTAAACTAGACTTAATGCTGGCTTAAACTAGACTTAATAATGGCTTAAACAAGCCTTAAGGCTGGCTTAAACTAGTCTCAATGCTGGCTTAAATTAGACTTAGTGATGGATTAAACAAGCCTTAAGGCTGGCTTAAACTAGCTTTAATGCTGGCCTAAACTAGACTTAATGATGGCTTCATCAAGCTTTAAGGCTGGCCCAGCCTTAATGCTGGCTTAAACTAGCCTAAGGCTTAAGCAAGCCTTAAAGCCGGTTTTAAGCTTAAGGCTGGCTATAAGCTGGCATAAAGCAGCCAAGACTGGCTTTAAGCTTAAGTTTGGCCTAAAGCTAACTTAAACCTTAGTATTAGGGCCTCGGCAGACCTGCGCTTAGCGTGGAAGACTTAGCGGCTAAAACGAGGCTCAGGTACCCATATACCTGCGTTTAGCAAAGGAATTTCCTTAGAAAGTTATTCTGGTGCTTAGGCTAAGCGCGATCCGACCAGACTACAGTAAAAGCCCCGTTTAACCTGCTAATCTTCCACGCTAAGCGCAGGTCTGCCGAGGCCCTTAAGGCTCTGCTCCAATTAAGCTTCGGTCGGCTTGAGCGTGAGCGTCAACTCTTCCCCTCCATCCCCTCCAGACTGACAAGTGTCAAAATGTATTGAGAGCTGTGGAAGCGCGATGCTCACACGAGTGTGAAGGGGCATGACGTGAGAGTGGTGGGGATACGAAGCTCACGCTCAAGCCGACCGAAGCCTAATTGGAGCAGAGCCTAAACAAACTTGTTTTATACAGTCCATATCCAAGGGAAGTCAAAGAGCCAAACAAATTTTTAATTCAACTTCCGGCTTTTCTGCAAAACTGCCCAAAAGTCTAACATCAAATTGCTGATCCAAAATCCCCGCTCTCCCCTATTTTTGGTCGTGAGATCTCTAGTTCGCTAAAGAAATTTCTTTTTTTCTAAGACAATTCTTCAAAACAATTATCTTTACAAGCAAATCGAGCAAATTGCTAGGTAAGGTAAACGCAGTTTCTTAGCTAAATGTATGGACCCGGTCGATAGCGGGAACATGGTCGAATCATACTGCGTTTACCTTATACATAAATCCCATCTTTCGCTTCAATACCATTAGTGGGTCAATAATGATCACGATGATCACTCATGATGGTATTTCTCTTTTCCTGCGATGCAGGAATGCATAGTAAATGTGGAAAAATGCAGCAAAGAAAGCTTAAATGGAATTAATATATCTGAATTGCTTTTAAAATACCTTCATGTTTCCACATTCCTCACCCATTGAACCCTATTTGTAGGTCTGCCGGTGACGAAGATGTGCGAGAGCTGGTTCCCTACGATGTGATGCGTGAAGATTCCGTCTTCCTGCAATACATTTGCGACTCCAATAATCGCATTGGACGCAATCAGATTACTGGACTGAGGAAGATAGCCGCTTATGCGGCGAACAAGAATCTACATGAGACACGTCAGGCTGAGATCCGGGAGCGGTGTCTGAGCGAATGGCAATTGCCGAGCGCCATGAGAACGGCAGCCAGGGGTCAGAAGACATCACATGAGGAGTACTGCAATGAGTTGCTGGGCAGTGGAGATCGCAAGTTCATGACTCAGGGGGATTATGTGTTGACGAATCGGGGGAAGTTGTCACAGCACTTTGGTGAGGTGCAGGATCACTGGTACTTCGTGGCGCTCAACACACCGGAGAATGTCCAGAAGAACTTCCGGACGTTCTTCCTCAGCAAGGGACGGCAGGATGTGGTGATGATGACGACGAAGGGGAGCTGGGAGCACTTGCCGAAGGGAGTTCAGGTGGAGATGTCACCCAACACGCTGATCTATGGGGAGATTGTGCAGGAGCACAAGGGTCAGGATAGATCACAGAGAACCACCTATGCGCTCCACATAATAGACGGACTGATCCTCGATGGGGAGGATATCCGGAAGAAGCCGCTGCGGGAACGCAATAGGGATTGTCACAAATTTGCCAGAGCCATCAATAAGCCGAGTATCAGTGGTGGGGAGACAACTGTGCCAATTAGATGCAAGAAGTTGTTCCCCTTCCGCGAAATAGGGCCCTTCATTGAGAATCTGCAATACTATGGACTGAAGAACTTGACGCAGCGCAAGGGCTACATGTTGCACAACACAGATGAGAGATTCTACATCCCAAAGGCTCTGTTGTTCCTCAGTGAGATCAAATCCAACCTCCGGATGCACTTTAGTGTCCGGAATAGGGAGTACTACTACTTCGATGTCCAGAGGAAGGTTCCATTCACCACAAATCAATTGGATGATCCTAACAGCATTCTCACCTCATTCGCCACCACCTTTAATTTCCGGTTCCTGTGGAAGTGGGAGCAAGAGGAGCAGATTGAGGCGAGTCAGTATCATCCGGTTTTATCGGAGGAGGCGGATGGACTGGTTACCCGGGCGGACTTTGAGTCCCTCATCTGGCAGTCAGATGACAAGGTTCGACGATGCTACGGGGAGTCGCAGTAATGTCGAGGTGAATATGAAACCATTTCAAAAAAACAACTCAATAAAATTTCGTTGTATAGATTAATTTTGGATTTTTGATACTCTTTTTCACTGTTTCCTGAAGATTATAGGCTAGTCGTTGATGTTTTTTGGAGATATTTATGGAAATTTCCCAAAATTACCGAAAATTTCATAAATTTACCTCTGATTCTTGATAATTTCATGAATATTTCAAAAGTTTCAATGATTGTTTATTGATAATTTTTAATGCTTCCTTGATATTTTTTATCTTTCCTGAAAATATCCTGACATTCTCAAAGTTTTCCTGAAAATTTTCAAAATTTCATTAAAGTTTCCAAAATTGTGAACATTTCAAAAGTTTCATTGATATTTAGTGATAATTTTTAATGGTGCCTAGATATTTTTGATCGTTCATGAAAATTTCCTAACAATTATTATCTTTCAAATTTTCAAAATTCCTGAAAATGTCCGTCATTTTCCAAAATTCCTGAAAAGTTCGTTAATTTTCCAAAATTCCTGGAAATTTCTTTAATTTTCTAATGATTCTTGAAAATTTCCAAAATCCAAAGATATTTTCTGGTTTCCACAATTAAGAAAACGGACATTAAGAACTAGAAATACGGACAGTTATAAGTTTAAAACAGGTTTATCTCGGCGTTAAGTTAATCCAGAGATTAAAAAATTCTTAACCTTAGCTAAAACATATTAAAATTTCGAGAAAATTCACCTTTCTTTTCCCGAATAATTCCAAAAAAAGTATTATTCAAAAATTATCCAAAATGGCGGAAACAGGGAGGAGTTTCCTAACTCAACGAAAGTCCACAAGTCAGATGTATACGGTTTTAATTTAGTTGTGAAAAAAGTTAACACTATATTTGGTCAAAAATACTGTCGTATTTCTCAATGAGCAGCTTTATCAAGTAGTTCTTCCGGACCACGTCGGTCGTGTCGAATGTCTCGAGGGCTTTCTGGGATGAGGCGAAAATGCAGGCGCCCCAGCAGATGGACAGGTTGCTGGAGTTCATGAAGTTGTCTTTTGAGTGCTGAGTCACCTTCAAGAGGTGCTTGATGAGGAAGTTGAGTGTTTTACGGGAAATTTCAGGCAGGGAATGGACTTCAGCTTTAATCCACGGAACGCAGGTTTCGTCTGTAAGGAAAATGAATAATTTCGTTAAGTTTATACAGAGAAATTCGTTCAATTCTCAAAATTTCTATAAGGGGTTTCGTTAAATTTCGGATACAAATTTCGTTAGGTTTTTACGGGATATTTCATTAAAAAGACTTTAAATAAATTTAAAACATCAAGATTAAATGAAATCTCACCTAATGGCTGAGGTAGTCTATCGAAAACGTTATCAGGGATTAGTTGAGTGGTCAAATTCCGGAAGAATAGCTTCAAACTTCCGGTGAGTGTGTGAACATCCTGTTTCTCCAAGAATGTCCATATGAGATCCTTCCGGATATGATGTCGTTCATTCATTTTCTTCCTCACCGCCTCAATCAAATTCTTATTCCCTGACGCCCGATAAATCCCATTTGTCGTGATGTTCTCCTCCATCTCGATGCACCTTATGCATCTCACCACAAACTTGGGAACTCCCTCGTCATCATCCAGACGCACATCGTTCAGATTAGGGCCGAAGATGGTCTTTGGTTTGTCCTCCTTCTTTAGGCGACGAACAGGCGCCGTTGGGGAGGGAGTCTTTGCCAGGGGTTGCAGTATCTTTGGGAGTTTCTTCGTTTCCGATGGTGAGTAGGTGGACGAAGTGGACGGAGATGACTTCTGAGAGTCGCTGCTTGATAGGGTTGAGAGGTTGTTCACGCTGTTACTGAAGTGGCCTAGTGGACTTTTGTAGTAGACACCAGTGACGATTTCTGAGTCTTCTTTGGAGCGTGTTCGTACTGAAAATTCAGAATTGGGAAAAATCAAAGATAAGATTCTCAGCAAAGTAAGTTTAATAAAAAGTTGGAAATATTTGCAGATTTTTAATACAAAATAGTCGAGATTTTTCACGAGTTTTTGGCAAATTTCTAGTTAATTTGAAAACTTTTAGGCGAAATGTAAGAGAATTTGCCTAAATTAAGGCGACTTTTGTGGGAGATTTGTTTATTTTTAGGCATTGATAAACAATTTGTCCACTTTTAGGCAAAATTTATAAAGGTTTGTACAGCTTTCTAGCTTTCAGGAAAATTTTTAAATGTTTTTCTTAGTTTTCTCTCTTTGTAGGATAAGGTTTTTGCCAATTATTCTATTTAGTTTAGGGTAAAATATTACAAGTTTGTATATTTTCCCTTTCTGTTTGTTTTTAGGCAAAGTTTGAAGAAATTTTTCTGATTTTAGGCGAAATTCTAATCAATTTGCTTACTTTTAGGCAAAATTATAACATATTCGTCAAGTTTTAGGCGCTTTTAACTGATGGAAGTCAAAAATTGGTAAAACATTAATAAAATTAATTGACAAATTGATAATTTCCTCGATAATTTCGCATTAATTTTTTAAACTCTTATAAAAACCAAACCAGAGAAAATTCCATGAATTAATGAAGCTGTAATCACCCTGTAAATCATCTGCATTAAATCCCACGCATAGGTTTAGAAATTCAAATTAATTAAACTCTCACGCAAGAAATGCAAAATTATAATAATAATTTTTTCCCATTGTGATTGAGTTCCAAATGAAATCCCCTACTAATCTCAATTAATCCTAAATTTAACAAATAACTGCGACTATTCTTGATGTCACATAAAAATCCCACATGTGAGAATTGAATTACTCGGAACAAGAGTATTACTCATGTCTCTTAAATAAGTTAAGTGATTTATTTACGCTGTTCCATTGAATCGACCATAAATTGAAGTTCAGAGAATGGGAACCAGTAAAATAAAACTTACGGAAATTTACGCTGCTCTTGGCATCCCTCATGGCCCTTTTAAACGAATCCATCGATAAGTCCACCGAACTGATACTTTGGCTGAGGGATTCCAGTGTTGGGGAAAGTATCTGGTAAAAAAAAAAGATAAGAAAAAAGCTACTGACAAATTCCTTTTCTTTTGATTGGCGGAAGGAGTGATAAGAAATTTTATCATGGCATTACCACATCTTCCTCGTCTTCTGGGTAATTTGCATTGAGCAACATGAATTTCCACGCCATCACTGAGTCAGGGATTGAGAAATTCCTGCTCTCCGGACTTATTCCCTCATCTACAGTCTCATAGTCGCTTTGGTGTGTCTGATGTGTGTTAATGGGATGTTCAAAGATGTGACGATGTCTTCGGTAGTCGTGGATGTAGCGATTCAGATGGGGTTGATCTCGGCTGAAGAGGATGCAAACAGTGCGATAGGGAGAACATTCCTGAGGCGATTCCTCCTCAAGTTCCTCCACAGCGAGGCATTCCCGACTCGCTGAGAATTCAAATTCCTCCGCAATCTCCCACTCCCCAGAATCTATTTCATCGACAAAATCATCAGAATTGTATGAACACTCGAGTGCTTCAACGGCCACAGCCTCCCGCCCGATCCCAACTGTGTGAAACTGCCAAATGGGCTGATAGATTGAGTCACTCAATTTTATGTTGAAATCCTTAGTAATTGTTTGACTCTTCTTGGCCGTGTTGAGATTGTTTGTGTCTTGATCCGGGGCAGTGTTACTGTCCGCCATGGTGTTTAGGGACGATAAATTGTCCTCCTTCTCGAGAATCCGCATGACTAATCCACCTTCCCGCTCATTGACTCTCTCTCTGGTTTGGCGCCAATTCTGTGTCTGCAGGCAGAAGACAATCAACTCGTTGTTGAAATCCAACAGAGCCGTATTAATGCCGATGGACAAGAAAATTCTATTAAGAAAATCAAAAGGATTCAACGGAGAAATCCTCGAGACATTCACAATTTCCAGGGAATTTTCTGTAACTTTTCCAACACTCTCTGGTTCACTCTTCACTCTCTTCCTGCTCTTAGCGCAGACACTCTCAATAAAAATTAATATGTGCTGCGTGAAATCTTGCTCTTCACTCGATGAGAACTCCCTCCACCTTGAGACATGCAACTGATACTGACTCGGTACACTTTTCACACTGATCGCACAATTGTCGTTGTAATCAACCACTTCCCACCGAAGTGATATCATCCAGGCCGCCAGTGACGAATCCCTCACTTCGTCACACGATGGCGAGACATTCTCATAGTGTGTCTGTTGGATTCGCCCATAAGTATGTTCAACATGTTCCTGCTTCAGTTGACAAATCTCGGTGAGATCAAAAGTGTCTCTTGTGCTGAAAACTTTGTCAAATCCATCAACATTGTGGATGATTTCAAGCTTTTTCCTTCGTGGTTCACTCTTTTGCCGCCTCTTGAGGCTCCCAAAGAAATCAACGATCTTCCTCGATGACTTCTGCGCTCTGTTGAATTCTCTGTTGCACTCACTGCACTGATCACCTGAATAGATCCTCCCACACTTACCACAGATATTCTCATAAATATTCTCACCACTAACATCAATTTCACAATACTCCGCATCGAGTCTTAAATTCTCGTAGATGTCCACCGAGGGCGTACAAGAGGACCAATCATTTGCATATCTAAGTGATGTTCTCTGCCTCGGAATGGGTGGTTTCCTCTCCAGCTCACACGCAACTGATGAGCTATTCACTTTACCTTGACTCGGATACCGTTTCATATTCATATCGGTGGGGCGCGTTGAGATGAATGTCTTGGTGCATTCCCAGGTCTTACTCATCAATTTCGCGGAAGTTTATTAATCTCTTCCATCTTCCGTTGATGGTGCGATCTCACAGGTGAAAAGAAGAAACACCACTCTTTGGATTCTTTCACAAGAATTTCCATGCGCCAAAGAAATAATTGTGTGAAGAAAAGAGACGGTGAGGAGATTCAAGAAAAAAATCCGTGGGATTTGGCGCACATTTTACAATAAAGCACTATTCTTGTTCATTCACAACATTGTCTCATGCAAATGAGGCAAAAAAAACCTTCCACCTCAATGATCCACAAAGATTCTTTTTAGAGAAAAAATTTCACAATTTTTTCACACCTTTCCCGCCTTTTTTAGCACCACAAACCCCTCATTTCTTTCACTCCTTATCACCAAAAACCGCCAAAAATAATCCGTCTGTGAATATCTCTCTTGGTTTTAGTCCTCAACACTGGCTGGAGAGATTTCCATCTCAATCACTTGGAGTTCGCGATAGAACTAAAATTCCAAGTCTTGTCCACTGCATGTGGCTCTCACAGCCACCATCTCGCCCCAATGGAGATGTATCTTGAGCAATTTAGCGGTCAAACAATTACCATCATTGTATTTGTTCAATTCACAGAGCGCGAGATAGTGTAACAATTTTTCCATGATTGCGTCTCCAACATGTTTTCAGCAAAGCCTTTCTCACACAAACATTTGTGGATTTGCTATCAAGGCGCGAGATTGCTTATCAAGGGGCAAATAGAAGGATTAAAATGTGTAGAGTTGTAAAAGAAACGGTTTTCTGTAGATTCAAATGAGCTTCTGGAAGTTTTTTTTTTTCTAAATTCTGTAAGTTTCCACGTTTCATTCATTCAAGTTAGGTTATCGAAAAGCCTATAGAGAAGAATTACGTGAAGATTCATGAAGATTTTCAAATATAAAAGAAGATCATTTCGGGGGATAAATTTGAAAATAACAAAAGATTGGTAAAAGTTTGTTATTTGTTTGTAATAAATTGTAAAATTAACAAATTTTTAACAAAAATTTACAAATTTCGAACAACGAGTTTGGTCTTTCCAATTTAACAAAAATTTTTAACAAAAAGTTACAAACAGTTACCAAAAAGTTGGTCATTTTCAATTTTACATTTTACAAATTTTTACCAACTTATTAAATTTGTTTGTAATAAATTGTTACAAAATGTTACAAATTTTTTGTAAAAAGGTTGTGAATTGTAGCCCCTTGAGCCGCATACAGTAAAAGTGTTCGCATATAAAGCGATCACGCACCCCACTGTTGGCTACCCCCTCCCTTTCAACCTCTCGGTTGCTCTCGGCTAGTCCAGCAAAGTTGTGAGGCTGTATCGCATGTCGCGTTGGTGACACGGCGGGAGTAGAGAGCGCACACTGGTCACGGGTGGAAGTGTGCACCGCGATGCTCTCAAGAAGGGGTCCACAACCTGTTCGGACGCTCAAATCGGGCCACCTTCCAACGCGAGATTTTATAGAGTTAGTAGCCCCGGGAAAACTGGGCTACAACCTTATCAATTCATATTCAATCAATGAATCATATTATTTGGTGAATTCAAAAAATTATAAAAAACACTCTGATTAGCAGATCAATTACAGTCACAAAAATTTATTTCCCGATTACTCCAATTTTTCTATCTACCTATACCTTTTATAAATTTTCACGAAATTTTTATTTTTTTTACAAATCTAAGAACTACTTAAGACTTAATTTTACTCTTTAATCGGATAAGAAGTTTACTTTAATTTTAATTTGGCCAGAAAAGGTGTTAGTTTAATACAAAAAGTATTAGTTTAACACCTTTAGCTATTTTTCGAGCTTCTTGATCAAACTCTGTAAAAAATTCAAATTTTACAATTTTTGAATTTTAAGTAATTCTTTCTAGACAAAAAAAAGCCTTACAAAGTCGCTATAAAAGTGAGATCACCCGATTGCACTCTAAATATACAACATGACACATTTAGGCTTCACTTTTATTTCAATCTCAACATTATGTTTGAACCAGTTTAGTGGAAAGTGATGTGCGAAGAGGAGAAATGTGTCTGATAAATTGCCTCAAGATCAATGAGTATATAGATAAGATATATTAGACATCTTTCTATATACATATAATAGAAATATTACTCTTTGGCCTTTTCGTAATCTTTTTCTGTCACCGAGTGGACAGTCCGTGAAAATTCTCAGGGATTAACTTTTAAGATTGTCGGCAAAATTGATCTTTCATCTGCCTTTTTTTCCACCCAAAACATTGACGTTATGTAACTAAAGGGGATTTTTGCACACATATGAAATTCACACGGTTCAGAGACACTTGCAAAAATGAGAATGATAAAAATATATTAATACATTTTCAACCAGTATTAAATATATCACCAGATAAGAACACTGTTTGATGATATTCTCACCCAAAAAAAATATCATTTTGCAAAATGATTTATTTCCTTAACTGATAACATACTAAACTCCATTGCGCGTCTTCATCCCAACACAGTATAAATAGAAAATGTTATGCAACTTGTCTATGGCGAGGGACATTGATCAATAAGTTGATACGAAATTTTAACAGATAGCGAAGATCAAAGTCAATAGAAAATGTTGTGATTTAAACTTTGATCATTGACGAACTTCGAGACATTTTTGCGATCATCTTATCAGTGGGTCAACCTATGAAAAGAATTCCCTGAGTCTTATCCTCGTTATCAGGCTAAGCGGTTTGTCAACATGACAAACTCATTTCACGCGGCTTCATTTCATAGATAAGGTTTTTATTTTATATTTGGCGCTTGTTCTGCGACATCTATTGCAAAAAGCATCAAAATAAACCCCAATTTGTCTAAATTACACGTTAAAAAAACTGTTCACTTTACGAGATAAAAAATTTTTCTTATCAAGATCTTGTTTAACCGAAAAAAAATCTTTATGGTCTTTGCTCTGTTTAACAACCGACCACTGGCAAAATAAAATATTATCGTATAATGTTAATAAAAAAAAAACAAATGAAATATGAGTAGAAGAAAAAACAGAAATATAGGGTCAAGTCTTGTTTTATGGAACTGTATAATAAAAGCCTCAAAATTTGAGTTCTTTTCATTTTTATTGCTTTTCGTAGGAACTCCAAATCTTAAAATTTGAAAATTTAATAAACTAATCTATAAAATAAGACTTGACCCTTAGTAAACATTCATGGATACTTACTTGTCATCCTCTTCGATGAACATTTTGTGAGCTTTTAATGATTTTCTAGCCCTGAAACCAACAAGAGAAACTACATTTAGCGGATGGACAAAAACTCATACAAGATACAGAATACATATAATTTTACAAGAGTTGCAATTATGAACCACAAGAAGCAAAAGATTTACGTATTTTGCCCTAAATGAGACAAGATATAGAGGAGCCATGACCCATAATGTTTAACATCCGGTCACCTTTCACCCCCTTCCCAGTCAAAGAGTTTAATGACCAACAAGTCAGACGAAGTGGACAAACTCACAATCTTATTTACATATAAATGTTTTTTTTTACAGATATAAAAACAGAAAAATAAGCAAATTGACTTTTGTGGCATTTATGTTTGATCAATAAACAATTTCATGAGAGAAGCAACACGAAGAGATTTTTCAGATTTTGACTCACACGCATTTTGACACTTTTCAAGTTCATTGAACCAAAAATAAATGCAAAATAGCTTTTCGGCTCATTAACAAACACGAAATTCTCTCCTTGAAATCACTTTGAGAGAGAAATTGATTGAATGTCAGAAGAAAATTGAAAATAAATCATGGAGCAATTTTCACTAAGAGGGAAGCAACAATGAAATCTCCATCTAAATTGTCAATCATTAAAATGGTGATCGTGAAAAGAAATAGGTCAAAGTCTCTGTTTTATTTTATTTTTTCTTCGTCAACACAGAAAAAAGCATCTGGCGCTAGAATGTTAATATTTTCTTATTTATATTTTACTCATGAATGTTTCACTCGCTTTTTCTCTCTCTCTCTCTCATATCATACAAGTAGGAAGCATTCTTGGTTCTAGGCCAAGTGTGTGAAACAGCAGAATTTACTCAGACGAAGGAAACCCAGTTTAAAGTACAATATTATATAATGGTTCTTGTGCTTTACTCAAGCGAACCTCAGAATCAAGGAGATTGTGACATTTTATTCAGAGATTTAAATAGGCGCCCGTAAGGCGTTCTTAAAAAACTAAAGGACGCTTAAAATAAAAGCGCACATAGAGCGTCTAAAAAACAATCCCGACGAATTGTTTAATAATAAATTGGACACATGTAAGACACCTACAAAAAAAATTGATGAACGTTTAAAGAAATAAGCGCCCCTAAGACGTCTATTTAGCGAATTAATGTAACATTTGTATAAAAAGCGACTAAAGGCGTTTAAAAAAAATCCGAATAACGCCAATAAGGCACTTTTTAAAGGAATCAAGACAACCCCCCCCCCCCCCGATTCTGAGATAAGTCTTTAATCTTTAAGTCGGCCTTTAAAGGCACATTCATATTTTTCGATTTTTTGTCAAAAGATCTTTAATTTTAAGTTATTAACTGTCTTCAAATTCGTACGGTTGTGGATTTGGAATTCCACGCCAAAATTATACAGACTAAAAGCTGTCAAATGTGTATAAATCGTCTTTAATTTAAAAGCTGCTCACGAGGACCTTTTAAACCTTTAAGTGACCATTCGCCCGATGAAAGCAAATAAGTGACGCCCGGCCCTTTTTAATCCAAGGATAAACTCCATTAAATCCCTTATTCGTGATTTTTGAGCATGATTAAACCTCACTTAGGTTACTTAAGGGTTAAAAAGGTGCTTGCGAGCAGCTTTTAAATTAAAGACGATTTATACACATTTGACTGCTTTAAGTCTGTAAAACTTTAGCGTGGAATTCCAAATCCACAGCCGAAAGAATTTGAAGACATTTCACAACTTAAAATTAAAGAACTTTTGTCAAAAAAGTCGAAAAATATGAATCTGCCTATATGGCCGACTTAAAGATTTAAGACTTAAAGATTTATCTCAGAATTGGGGGGATTGTTTCCTTGTTTTACTTCCTATCACTCGATAAAATTCTTTAGAGATCAATAAAGTCTTTTGAAGCGATTTATAGTGATATTCTTAGACAATCTATTATAGAACTTACGATGGTTGCAGCTGATTGCAAAAACTCTCCAAAGACTAATGACTTACGACTCTCTCGGGATTAATTTTCGGCCCAGATAAATAGGTTAAAATAATTTTAAATGATGATCAGTAGGGCTGGCCAAAATATGCAAGAAAAATATGCTTAAATATTTTATTTTATTTCATTCATTTATTTTATTTTAGGGATATTGTTGAGCGAGAAGCGCTCATTAGAGGAGTTTTTATGGGTTTTTAAAAATATTGTTGAGCGCGAAGCGCTCATTACGGGAGTTTTTAAGGATTATTAGGGATATTGTTGAGCGCGAAGCGCTCATTAGGGAAGTTTGTAAGGGTTTTGAAAGATATTGTTGAGCGTGAAACACTCATTACGGGAGTTTTTAAGGATTATTAGAGATATTGTTGAGCGTGAAGCGCTTATTAGAAGAGTTTTTAAGGGTTTTTAAAGATATTGTTGACCACGAAGGGCTCATCAAGAGTTTTGGTAGTAATGAGCGCTTCGCTCTCAACAATATCCCTAAAAATCCTTAAAAACTCTCGTAATGAGCGCTTCGCGCTCAACAATATCCCTAAAAATCCTTAAAAACTCCCGAAATACGTCAAAATATGCAAAAACATATTTTGGCCAGCTCTAATGTAACTTCAAAAATAACTTAAGAAATAGTTTTATTTTTTTTTTTTTAAATATAAAAAATTTAAAAAAAAAACTGTGGAAGCTTTTAGATAATATTCAGTCATTAAATATTTTTTTTTAATTAAAACATTCCAAAATTTTCTTTAACGTCCAAGATTATTTAAAGAATTAAAGAATGTATTAAAAGATTTAAAGAATTTTGACGGCTTTTAAAATTTAAAGACTTGTTATTCGGAACTAACCCTTAAATGTTTTTTGGCCGCCGCGCGCCAAAGTGTGATAGTGTTTTTGTTGATTTTTGAATTATTCAGCGTTGATAAAGAAGGCAATTTATCGCAAAAAAAACATCACTTTTACAAGTAAAATACTTTTCAAGACGAAATAAAGAAGACGAGACGACCCTCCAAAGGTACTTGGAAAATATTCATGAATTAAGCCATTATTTCATTCAAGAATAATGAAATTTTGACAGCAAATTAAAAGGATTAGAGTCAAATTTTAAATATAAATATTTCTTTATCTAAATTAAAAACCAGAATTCACCGCAAAACCTGTGTCTAACGGGGAGTGTGGAGAAAATGTTAAAAAGGTATGTAATTGGATCATTTCTATGGCATAAAGATTAGTTCTTCACTCACCCCGAATAAGAGGCATTATACAGCAAAATTATTGTCATTTTCACTAAAGACTTTTTTCCAGAAAAAATAATGTGAGAGAACAGTTTATAAAAGCCAAAGCCACAATCATAAAACTCCCATTTGATCAAAGGAGAATTGCCATGAACATTGCGAAATGGTGTTGAAAACCGCAACTCGGAAAACTATCATCTGTTTTATTATTTGAAAAGATTTCTTTTTCATTCCTATTTACGAAACGTGAGCTTGATTGATATTTCAATTATCACAAATGTCCACAACTTGAAGCATTCTCTCCTCCTTATTTATATTTATATTTTCAAGAGTGGCAAATGATTATTGCTTGGCAATTGAAAATGAAGATGATAAATTGAAAAATGCCAATCACAGACAATCAAAAGTATGAATAAAACTGCAAGAGAGAGAGAGAGAAATTCATTTGTATAGAATCTCACGCTCTTCATCAACGCCACGTTCCGTCATGGAGAATGAAAGGAACTCCCTGGCGCGAATAACCCACCAGAGAGTCCAGAATTTTAATTAGGAGCATGCCTCTGGGAATAGTCATTTCTCGCTTTCAACATTTTCTTTCCCATGATAACATAACATGATGAATACTTGTGCGAATATTTCTGTGATAATTCTCACCCTGGAGTTAATCATTCCACACTTTTGGAGCATTTCGACGATCTCTGCGCGCCGAGGGTTGACAAAGAACACGCATAGAATTAATTAAATCATAGCACTAGGGGGGCTAATCAATAATTACACAACGTAATCTCACGAAACAGTGAAGGAGCTTTTCTTAAAAGTGGATTCTCTTTAACTTTTCCTGATGTCACAACGAAAATCTCTCTCTCTCCCTAAAATACCTGCAATTAAAGCTTTATTCGCACGTTTTGTGCACATTATCTGCACGACTTCAATAGGCACACGTGCAAAAAGGCAACTCATTTAACCACATTGCATCCTCAGCGTGAACACAAAAAGTGTTTTCATCATAGAAATAAAAAAAATGTGAATTATTAATTCACTTTGCTGTCAAATCCACATTTAATTTCTCCTCAAATCACATGAATACAAAAAGATTTAATCAAGTGTAAGAATTTTATTCAATTCAATGGAAATTACCTCGTGAAATGTAATTAATTCAATGGACGGAAAAACATGGTTAATCACAATCAATTCCATGACATTCAAACTTACTTGAACGATGGAAACGGAGGGAAAAACAGCTCGTTGATGCGGTGAAAAGGTGACAATTTCCATTCATTATCAGCGGTAGATACGCCTATTAAGAGAAAATTGGATAGTGATAGTTCAATCAATATTCAGCTGGTAATATTTAATTTGATTACATATTTTATGCTGAATGAATAGGAAATTAAGGGAAAGAACCTAAATTTATAGATATTGAGAAAGGATTCTTTGATTCAAAGTTAAAAGTTTTTCTACAAAAATCGCTGAATATCTAGAACGTCTTTAAATTTAAGAGATTAAACTTTTGGCGACAAATTTTACATTTCTTTTTGTTTTTAAGATATTAAAGTTGCTTAAAGTTGGCTTAAAGGTTAAAAAAAAGCTGCAAGCCTTCTTAAACCTTAAATTTGGCTTAATGATTGAAGCTCAAAGGTCTAAAAGCTCCAGACTGGGTTTAAGATTGAAGCTGATTTCAGACAGCTTACATCTGAAGTAAGCTGAAGAAAGCTTTCAAGCTATCTTAAAATTTTAATCTGGCCTAAAGCTTAAAGTTGACTTAAAGCTGGCTTAAAGCTCATGGCTGGATTTAAGCTTGAAGCCGACTTTAAGATTAAAGCTTGCTTTAAGTGGTTTTAAGTTTGAAGCCGACTTGCCCTAAAAGCTGACTTTAAATCGATTTAAAGCTGAAAGCTTGATTAAAGCTGGCTTGAAGCTTGAAGCTGACTTTAAGCTTGAAACCGACTTACAACCGGCTTAAAGTTGCCTTTAAGCTTGAAAGTGACTTAAAGCTCAAAGCTGGCTTAAAAATTAATACTGGCTTTAAACTTGAAGGATAAATGGAATAAACCAATAAATAATAAAATAATTAAACTTGAACTAACTTAAAGCTGAAAGTTGGCTTAAAGCTTCAGGTTTAATCTTAAGCATATGGATTGATCTTTTTAAAAAAATATATTTTCCCCAAATATTTGAAGTAAATTTGATAGTGTGGATGGATTTAGGTACCTCAAGCAAAAAATAATCAAACTATTTTTTTTCTCAAAAGTAAAGCTTTTTTAATAATCGAGTTCTCTGAACCAAAATCCGACTATAAAGGCGTGCATACACTTGGGGTTTTAGCCTAGGAGACTTATAGCCCGCATACACTTGAGGCTTAGCCTAGAAGACTTAGTGGCTAAAACGGGGCTTTTAGTGTAGTCTGTTCGGATCGCAATCAGCCTAAGCACCAGAACAACTTTCTAGAGAAATTCCTTTGTGAAAAGTAAGTCTATCGAAGCCCTGAGCCTCGTTTTAGCCGCTAAGTCTTCTAGGCTAGGCCCAAGTGTATGCGTGGCATTAGGCCCTTTACACACATGGGGTTTAGCCGAGAGAAGACTTAGCCAGATTATAGCCAATGGCAGTTCGTAGACACAATAAAAGCGGCTTAGCATTTAGAAAACAGCAATTTTAATTATTACCGCACGGAAATTGTCATTAATTGAACTGTCTTTGGCTCCAAACTGGTTAAGTCTTCTCTCGGCTTAGCCCATGTGTGTAAAGGGCCTTAGTGGCTAAAACGAGGCCCAGGACTTCGATAGACCTGCTTTTAGCAAAGGAATATCATTAGAAAGTTGTTCTGGTGCTTAGGCTTAGCGCAATCCGAACAGACTACAGTAGAAGCCCCGTTTTAGCCGCTAAGTCCCCTAGGCTAAACCCCAAGTGTATGCGGGGCATAAGAAGTGAAAATATAAAATCAATTCTGCGCCATAACCGAAGCATAAAAAAACACAATAAAGGTAAATTTTTAAAAACATTCATTAGACATTTCTTTGATTAATTTTTTGAGTGCTTTTGCAGAGTTTTTACCATTATCTTATTGAGGCATATAAACTCAAATAGGAATATCACTTTTAATTTTCAGTTTAGTAATAAATCAATTTAATTTTCTTGAGCAGAACACTTGAGCAGAAAACTTAAAACATTCATATACATAACGTTCTTATATAAACTGAACAAAATTGAAGTGTTGAGTTTATTTACCCTCCTTTATGGAGGAGAAGAATTGAAAAGCACCACAATTGTTCAGAAATTACGATATGCGATAAAGTTTTATACGCGAATTTGTGAGAGAAACTCCCTCCATAATCCGAGAGTGTTAATTAAGAGAGAAAGATGTTTCACCCTATCATGATTATTCCAATCAATAAATTCTACCTCTGTCATCCTTTCTCCCCTTATCAGTCGGTTGTATATATTCTCCTTATCAGAGACTATCCAAAATTCACAATCATCTCTAAAGAATGCGCGCCGTGCGGAGGTCGAATGGGCAAAAATATGGCTTGGGAGACAATTTCAATTATAAAGGAAAATGTATTGGTATTGACAGAGCTAATCACAAAAGACTCTCCCATCGGATCCCCGATGGCAATGAATGATAAAAGGGTGTGTTTCGTGGGTGGGTCGAGTAAACACTGTCTTAATTGATGCGATGACTATTGTAATATTCATTTTCTTCGGCATAATTGTCTAGTTGCCAACCACAGTGCCTTATGGTTGGATGTTATTTGTGGCGCTCCCTCCTCCCCGCACTTCCTCCCTTGCATTTCTACGGCGCGGGAGCCCAGGAGAGGGCCAGAAAAGACGGTTGCCGCCAGCCCCGGGGGTGGAATATAGATAAAATTGGATTATACTCTCGCCCCCCGCCCCCCTCCCCCCTTCATACGAAAGATCATGTACTCGAGATTGGTGTGGGAGTTGAAACACAATTAATTATTTCAACTTGGCGGATGAGGGTGCAAAGAAACATTCTTCTCCATCGTGAATGTAATCGCATTGTACATTTTAAACGACAGTGATAATTCCTTGTATATCTATGCCCCTAACGTAACTGCTATATATATGTGGTTGGGGAATGTTTTCACCATTTCACATCATATCAATTCCCACCGCAATCATACCTATAATCCCACGGAATCCAATCTCATTTCCACATTTCTACTTTCACCACCAAAACCCACAAGGGTTGGTAAATGGGAAAAAGAAGGTCAATAACTTGAAGTGAGTTTGTTAACTAGAGATTACATTATAAATTTTAAAAATAACTTGAAATAATTAAAAATTGCAGAAAAAACTAAATTTACTCCCATTCTGAGTTCAATGCAAAAGAATAACAGCTTCTATAAGTCGACAACTGCGACAATCATTCATCCCCAAGAAGCACAAGGTAGTTCACCAGGTTAAAAACAAATTTTCCGGTAAATATTTGTAGCCCCTTGAGCCGCATACAGTAAAATGGTTCGCATATAAAGCGCTCACGCACCCCACTGTTGGCTACCCCCTCCCTTTTCAACCTCTCGGTTGCTCTCGGCTAGTCCAGCAAAGTTGTGAGGCTGTACGCATGTCGCGCTGGTGACACGGCGGCAGTAGAGAGCGCACACTGGT